>VYZU01061721.1:211537-242568 GCA_013401355.1 Ceyx cyanopectus | reverse complement strand
GGAGGGTGTGGCCGCCCCGCGCCGCACGGCCCCGCAGCCGGGCCGGGGAGAGGGGGCACCGCGGGGAGCCGGGCCGGGGAGGAGGGGTGTGGGGGGCAGCCGCGGGAGGGAAGGGAAAAAAAAAAATAATAAAAAGAAAGAAGGGAGGAAAAGAAAAAGAAGATCCACCGGATCCGGGTGCTGGGGGCGGGCGGGTGAGATCCGTTCCCCTTCCTTCTGCCGCTGCCTCACTCCTTCCTGCCTCGATCATTCACGCGGCCGCTGCGAGCTCGTTCCCCGCCGCCGCGGTCCATGTCCCTTCGCCCAGGGCCCCGCAGACTCGGCGTCGCCGGCCCCTCCTCGCCCGCTGCTGTGGCCGCCGCCGCACCAACTTAGGCTCTTCCCGCAAACAAGGGTGGTGGCTCCGGGCTACAGCCGCGGATGCTGCGACCCGCCCGGCCTTGCGCTTCTCCTGCCATGTTTTCTGGCTGAGTCGCCAACTCCCATGGAGAAAAAGAAATAAATAAATACAATTAAAAGAAAAAAAAAATCGGGAGAGGAAGAAATCTTCTTTTAAATTCCTTTTCTCAGGCTTTCAGACAAACTATTGGGAAGAGGCGGCTGCGGCGGATCTGCCAGCCAGACGCTGCATGGCTCTGAGGGAGGCTCCCCCCTCCCCGTTGCCTTTGCTGTAACCTCACTTAAGCCTATCGAAATCTTTTGTGCGGTGTCACCGCCCTTCGTTTAAATCCTGCCCTCCCCCCGCCGCCCCGCTCCACGCCCGCCACCGCACGCTCCTCCCCGGCGGAGGGGACAGCAGCGCCGTTCAGTGGCCGGCACCTCCCGCCCGCCGGCCGCGGGAGCCCCGCCGGGCACCGGCCAATAGCCCCAGCGCCCGCCGATGACCCTCGCCCCTCCCTCAGGGCGTGCTGTCCGGCCGGTGGGAGGCGAGAGCCGGCCCCGCCGGGCGGGGGGATTAGAGAGGGCTGGGCTGAGCGAGTCAAAAAATAAGGGTGTGAGGGGGGGACGCGGGCAGGGAGAGGCCGGTGGGAGGAAAGTGAAAGGGAGCCGGAGAGGGGCCGCCGGATGAGCTCAGCCCGGGTGGGCCGCCGCGGCCGCCGATTGGGCGGGAACGCGTCGTGCAGTCGGATATCGGAGACGGAGGAGCTGCCGAGAGGGGAGCGGAGAAAGCCGCCCTCCGCCCCAGCCCGCCGGGGCACGGGCGTCCCGGGTGCCGCTTCCCGCCGGGCCCGCTGCCCCGGGCAGCCCGCCAGGTGAGTGCGGCGTTCCGGTCACTGCCCCCGGCCCGGTCACCGCCCGGCCAGGCGCCGTAAGGCAGCGCCGGGGCAGCGGGCTGGCAGCGATGGGGCCGCGGCGCCCAGCGCCCTTTGCCGGCCGTCACGCCTCAGGTAGAAGAATCTGCTCCCCGTTTCAGCCCGTACGGTAACGGAGCCAAGACAACTTCGCAGTGGTGAAGGTCATGGGCCACCCTTTCCTCAGCGAGGGGCTCGGACCGGCTTTACTCCTGTTTGGTTAAAAAGCCCAGCCTCTTACCAGCCGTAATTGGTGCTGTAAATACGGAATGGGGCATTGCCACATCTTTATTTACATAGAAATATTTCCCTCAGCACTGATCTTGACCCAATTTTTTTTCAGCCAATGAAAATGAACTCGGTGTGTTTCTCTGCTACCCTCACTGCTTTTGAAGATGGGTTACCATCTAGAATTTAGCAGGGACAATGTAAACCTGTGTATGGAAAGCCTCTGCAAAGATGACTTTCTCCTCTGGCCTGTTTCCATTCTGCAGCACCCCAAGAACATTGGTAGACAGTTGTCAAAAGCAAGATATTAATGCTCAGGAAATCTGAGGGATTCAATTAAATGCCTTTAAACAGTAACAGAAGTAAAATTACTGATTGAGCTGGAACACATTAGAAGAAGATGGATTTAATGATGCCTGAATGCTTCCAAAGGGAATATATAGTTTGGTAAATGATGGTGATGAGAATATTTATGTCCCGTGTACCAGGTTCTCTCCTGTTAGGCAGTATGTCCAGCCACATAATCCTGAATAATCAGAGTTGAAACAGCATCTTACATGTGTTACATATTTTCCTGTGTCTTAAGCTTTCAGCTAAATAACTTTCTGTTGCTTCTTTCAATCAGACTTTTAAAGTTAGTCTCTTAATTCTAGGCATTTACATGGGATTTAGCAGGCTACAGACATCCAGAAATACATTTGTCCCAGTTCATAGTTCTGGTAACGTCCTGCTACATTTATACTACTGCAGGGGTGTAAGTGACCTTGAAATATATGAAAATTGGACCAGACTCTTCTCTTGCAGGCCAGATCCAACAATGTCCTGGCACAATCAGAGCCTGTCTTAATAGATTGCATACATTTCAAGAGCTTCAGACAAGTTTATTTGTACATATTCTTGCCCATAGAGGAACCTTTGGCTTTCTCTACAAACTCTTGCAGTGGGATGTAAGCAGAATAAACACAGATGGTAAAGCAGAGGGTTAACAGGATGTACAGTTTGGGGGTGTGAGGGGAAGCCCTTGCCATGGAGCCAGGCTTGAGGAACAGGGCAGATGCTGGTCTTTGGGTGTGTCAAAAATATGGCAGTTCTCCACCCATCCCTGCTCACAGAAATAGTGTGAGGGAAATTCTGTTTTCTTGAGTCAGATTATAGCAGTTTAAAGGAAGGTCACCATTTGGGCCTAAACAATTTTGCCAGCGACTCATTCTCAAACCTATAAATAGGAATGATTTCAGAGTACTCTGCAAAATAAAAATCAATGGGCAGAAGAAGCCAGCTGAATTGTACTGCAAAATATTTCCAGATATCTCCTTAAATGAGGCAGTGAAGTAATATGTAGCACGAGGAATGCCTCTCCACAAATATTAACCTAGTTTATTTTTAATGAGGATTGACTACATTTAATTAGGGTTTGAAATTTTTCATTTTAGAAAACGTAGGTCTCACCCCTGACTAGAAGAGGTGTTAAATGACCTAATAATCTTTTCCATTTTTAGATGCTGCTGCCTGTCACGATGCTCCTTGTGATTTGTGCTGTTCCCCAAGGACAAAGCAGAGACATCTTTGCTTTGGACAGGTCCTGCTGTGGCTCCTCCACCAGCCAATCTCCCAGCTGCCCACACCAGATACACAGCCAGGCCTTCACCCGTGGCAGTTCCAAGCAGCTGACAGGGCCACCAAAGGTCTTAATAACTTCTATTATATAAAGCAAATGTTCTTTGAGCTCCTTTAATCTGTCCACAGGACTGATCTGACTGTTAGCAAGGGGCAAACCTGGTAATTATTGTCACCTAGTAGGTGTTGTTTGTGGGCAGTCTCCAAGAGAGTATTGCCAAATGTCATTTTCCTCCAGTAGCAGCCCTGGGTGTTCAGTTCTTCTGCATATGAAATGTATGCTGAAGAGCCACCTGACTTTTGCTGTTTGAACCACATTAACTGGTCATTTTCACCATGGAGGAGGCATTTCTCAAAGCATTGCCCATTAGAGCCTAACTACAGACTGTGTCCTTGCTTTTTAAGTACATCTGGCCTGGCTGGGTTCAAGATCACTCACAGTCTCTGATTACCATGCTTATTATTTGCTCATATACACACAGTTTTATTCTAAGAAACAGCCTTGAAGGCAGATTCTCTTGGGCCTGGTAATCTCAGTAGAACTGAGTATCCATGTTACATGCTTTAAAGGTTCAGTGGATGTATCCGTGTGGTTTAGGAGGAAACTTTTACTCAGTGATGTTTGGGGTGGGTATTTCCTTCCTAAGTCTTTTGCACATCTCTTTCAATGAGAATGTTTGCATTTCCATTTTTATTCATGGCTGCTGAGTCCAAAGGTGACCTGTAGCACTTGGGCACCTGTGTGAATTGGTGTAAAGACTTAGAAGACATGAAAATCAGGTGGCCACGCTTGGCTTTCAAAAGATTTCACTGACAGAGTCTGAATGAAAGAACTCTCTGGGGTTCAAAACAGCAGGCACTGTCAGATACAAGGGATTAAAAGGCTTTTTAATGTGGCTTAGTAGTGTACAGAAGATTGGCTTACTCCTATGAGCTCTTCTTTCGTCACATTGATCTTTATTTTGCATTGTGCTTAGTACAACAGAAACTGGAGGCTGGAGTCTTCTTTCCTGAATCATCTGACAGGGTTTGGCCCTTTTATTGCTCAGTAAATTTTTGGACTTTTTTTTTTTTTTTTTTTGTGAGGAATTGATTTTTGCCAGTGTAGCCAGTGTTGAGTAATAGCTGAAGAATACCAAGTTGTAATGATTTTATGAACACTGTATGTGGCCAGGTTGGTGAGAGGAAGTTGCTATACAATGGGTTCTACTACTTTATATTACCTTCCTGTATAGATGTATTGATCTAACTTAATAGGGAGCTGGCTGATGAAGGAATAAAAGGCAATTCAGTGGTGCACCTGTGTCTGCTCTATGTGACTAAACCCATGAGGTGGTAATTACAAGAATGATAGCTCCAATTCCGAGGGATGCAGCTGGTTTGTCAGACTGAGAACTAAAAGTCAGAGGAGGATAAAATTGGTGGAGACTGATGGAAGAATTAATTTGTCACAGAGGCAGACTTTGCAGAAGAAGCTGAGCCTTCCTTTCTGCAGCAAAGGAGTGGTAAGTCATACAGAAGGAAAGGTGTGTTGACTGGTTTATAGTTTTTAAGATCTATTTTGCCTTAAATGTTTTGATGCTGTTTTGTAGTCAGTACTTACAGTCATTGCTTCACAAGAGACTAAAACTGTGAGGTCTGGGTCTGTCTGGTCTGCAGAGCTAATCATGGTGTTTTCATGTGTTTGGTTTTTTTTGTTTTAATATGGCATAGTCAAAAACACAGTATCAAAGGTAAGAAAAAGAAATGCTACTACATAGATACCAGCTATGTAAATATGTCAGTTACATCTAAAGCTCTAGTGAGCTCCTGTTGCTCAACTGAAAGGTAACAAAGTGTTTTGTTTGTTTTCTTTTTATTTTGTGGCCCTTTTAGTTGCCATTTACTGTGCTGTTGTTTTCACCACTTATATGTAATCAATGGGTTGTTCCCTGCTGTTACAATGGGTGTTTAATACATTGATGTGGAAAAGACACATTTTTATGAGAGGGAAAATACAGTCACAAACTGCTCTTGCCCAAACTGGAGGCTGTGCTGTGTATTAGGTTGATAGAGCCCATCATGGCTTTTCTGTTTCATGTTCTTCTCTACCATCCACACACAGGCACCCATCCTACCCCTGGAGTTTTCTGAGGCTAGCACCTAGGAGAGCGTAAGGTGGGCATGGCTCCTTCCCTCCCTGCAGCAGCAAGAAGGGCCAGGTTTGTAGGTCAACTGGCTTGAAACTGAGAAGCATTTAATGGAAGAATGGGTAAACAGTATTGATTAGAATGGTCCAGCATAAACAGGAGTCTAGACCTTCCCTTCAGACTCTTAGGAGTGGGGTTTTTTTTTAAGATCAAAGGACAATGCAGTATTTTGAAGAGAATGTGCAAGGGCCCACCCTTCCTGAATTGCACTTCTGGTTGTATCTTCTGTTATATGCTGTAATACTCTGCAGAAGGGCGTGGGTTCCCCACCCTCCTTTTTTTTTAACATACATAATGAGAGAAATTTAATAGATGTTTTCATAGGAGTCTCTGATCTTCTCTCATTGTGGTCTGTGAGGAGAGCTGTTATCAATACCAGTTTAAGTCTAGAACCTTTAATTCATCAGATGTTCATATTTGTATTATGAATATGAGTTGTATGTATGTATTACTTACATTAGATGTAGGTGCCAGCACTGACCTGTAAACCTAAAAATTAAATTGGGACTACAAAATTAATTTCACTTAGATTGTGGAAGTTAGACTATAAATGGCATTCCCGTGGGAGCTGTGTAAACCTCCTTTGACATTGATTTAATGTAATTCTTTTCATAATAGGGTAACTTTAAATTCTGTAACCAGTACATAGTTTCAACCAGCACAGACTTGTGGCAAATCTTGCAGTAGAGTGAGTAGTAGCAAACACATTCTGTGGTGTTTCTGAATGTAAGGATCAGAGCTTATGACTTATTGCAGCTGACTAGACAGGCACTATATCCCTCCCCAAACCTGATCAGGTAGGTACTGATGTAAAGCCAATGACAGGACGAGGGGCAATGGGTGCAAGTTGGAGCGCAAGAGATTTAAGCTTAACTCAAGGAAGAACTTTTTCTCAGTGAGGGTGCCAGAGCTCTGGAACAGGCTGCCCAGGGGGGTTGTGGAGTCTCCATCTCTGGAGACACTTAAGACCCGCCTGGATCTGTTCCTGAGAGACTTGGTCTAAGTGATCCTGCTCAGGCAGGGGGGTTGGACTAGATGATCTTCTAGGTCCCTTCCAGCCCCTAATTTCTGTGATTCTGTGATTCTGTGATTCTGTGAAAGCCAACATGCATTTATCAAACATCTCCATTCAGTAAGTGTTAACTTATAAAATGCATATACACATCACCCTAACATCAGTTTAGGGTTAAGGTTTATTTTGTGGTCAAAAACAAATTAACAATCTGAATTTCAAGGTTAGTACCTGAATCAGTATTTCATGTCCAAATCACAGTTTAACTTTTAATTTGGGAGAATTTTGAATTGAAGACTTAGTTTTTTTTACTAAGCTGGTAGGTGCAAAAGCAGTTCTGTCAAACTGTATGAAGAACACAGCTGTACAGCAGACCTCAAGCAATGTAGGTATCAAAGTAATCACTAAAAGGCCACTTTTTGCAACATCTCATTGGTCTGAGCCACTGTTAAGCATCCTCATGTATTAGAAGAGTTCTTAAAATAAATTAATTCTTCCAGACACCATGTTCATTGCATGTTTATTGTCCCTTCTGCACGCTTAGGGCAGATCTTCATCTTCATGTCCTTCCAAGGAGGTGCTGCCATTTCCTTGATGAAGTCAAGTTCTTTGTTTCCTCCAAGGTTTCATTCCAAGGTACATCAAGGGAGAAGCCTTAAGACCCAGCTGTACTGCATTTGGTGACAGAGAATCCACTTGAGAAAACTGCACTCAAAAAAACACTGACAGCAAAGACTTGAGAGTTTTTGCCATCTAAAAATATATGCACATTCTTCCTGTCACTCATAAGAAATAATTTCACAAATACAGTTCCAAAAATGCACATTATATTAGAAAGAAGAGAGAATCCAAAACTTAATTAACAAATTCAGAACATACTGAATCCTCTCCTATTACAGCTAGACTCAACCCTACTCAATAATGAAAAGAGTTGACAGCAACAGGGGAGGTAGAATTGCCTTTCTGATAAGGTGTAACTGTATAATTGGAAGTACTACTAATAAAATTTGTGTGTGACAGCCACAGCTTAAGCCATTGCCTGGCATGAATAGATGGGAAGCTACAAGTCAAAGCCATAAACACCTCACTTTTGCAATCTGCAGTGAAAGTAACCATCTATTATTCTCTGTGATCTGTATTTTAGTCATAATAGTTCCCAGGACTATAAAAACTTTTACAGATTATGACAATGCTTTAGCTTCAGAAAACTTATTTGTATAGAAACTGTACAAAACACAGGGTGCTTCAGTAAAAAGAAATTGTAATTTAATTTGCCCATGTCCATGACATGTATTTCTAGCTGCATTGATTTTATTTCTTGCATGGTAAAGAGGAACAGCAGAGTACAAAGGCTGAATAGGTGTTTGTCCTGCAGCTGGCTCCACAAAGAACACACTTCTAAGGGGTTCTTCCTGGGCACAGAATTGTGCCTGAGATAGTTGCAAGGTCAGAGTCAAGCTTGAAATGTATCTTCCTCTCAAATTAAAGGTTTTATATGCATAACAAGGAGCAGTGTAGTGTTGTCTGGGCAGCACTGGATATACTGAAGGACTTGTTCACTTACCACAGGGAATTGGATTACTTTTTAGATCTACATCTGAATGAAACACCGGATACTAAAGAAAGTCAAAGTTCAGTTGGTTTGTTTTAATAAGAGAAAACTGGATTGAAGAAAATGTTTCCTAGTAGAAAATCATTGAAAATATTTCATGTTGCAAGTCCAGCATTCCAAAATTGAATTTTTAGCCTTTTTTTTTTTTCCAGTGAATGTATGCTCCAGTAATAACAAAAGTTACCAGAAACATATTTTAGTAAAACCTCATTAATCAGGGCAACCTGATACAGTAGACCTGATGTTCATTAGATTTAATGAAGAAATCATTGAGAAAATGTTCTCATTAGTGACTTATGGGACAGCTTTGTGAAAGGTACTTGACTAAGCCCCCATTTCAGTTCCTGTACATTTAACAAGCTCCACGAATAGCTCTGTGCTGACTGCTTCCTGTTTCTCAGGAGCCCTGGCAGTGTCTGAAACATTATAAAACGATAACCCTCAGTATGGAGTCTGCAGACCAGGCTGGTTGTTTATCAGGGTGCTGAAATCTTGGATCCCACATCCTCCTCTGCTGTTTCTCATGCTATGCTTGCACTTGGCAAGCTGCTGCTTCATGCTGGTGTGTGAAAGCTCCATAGCTCTCCAGTGCCTTATCCTTTCAAGAGTTAGTCCAGCCTTTGGAAAGCCTCCCAAACCCATGGCCCTGCCTACTGGCTGCTCTTGTTTGGTATTTGCAACCTGTTCCTGGCAGGGCATCCTGGTTCTGGAGTTGTATGGGACTTAAGTGTTCACTCTATGGAATTAGTTCCTCTGCTCTCAACCTCCTCTTCCTTCAGCACTTCCACTTGAATGGCAAAGCACCCTGTTCACTAGTCAACTTGACTACAGCATCCAGCAGTAGTTACAAGTGATGCTTCCTTGAATTCCCAAGTTTAAACTTCTTGGGAGTCTGCATCTAAAAGGAGAAAGAGAAAATGCTGCTTATAATTAGAACAGCTTCCCCAAGGGAAAAAAATGAAGGCCAAAAAGTGAAATAAGGCTGCACGAACATCAATCTGTGTAACTTGGTTTGCTTTGGATAATGGAAGAGTAGCCTCTATAATGATAAAACCGTATCTCTTAATGTTTTCGTGGCAGCCAGATGTTCTGGCATATTTTGGTAACAAAACAGCTTTGTTTTTAAAAGCCTTTTTCTAAAAACCTATCATGGCCAAGGCTCAATTCAACCGGTCCGATTCCTATCACGTCGTGAATGCAGATACCGATCATCCTGCTTCAAAACAGGCAGCAGAAAGAAGTGCCAGTCTGTGCTCCAGGAGCTGTCACACACAAAGGGACACTGGTCACCTCTCATTCAACCCGACGGGCCCACGCCCGGAGCCGCAGCGGACCGGGGCCTCCTGAGACGGCGCCTTGAGTCCCGCGGGACTCCTCGGGTACCACCCGGCCCTTCCCTCCGCTTCTATCACCGTCCCTTCGCCCCCTTCTCCCAGCTCCTCCTCTTCCCCTCCCGGACCGCGCTCCGCTGCCGCTGCCCCCGCCCCTTTAAGGCAGCCGGGGCCGCCTCCCCGCGGCAGCGAGGTCTGGGAGAAGATGGCGGCGGCCGCCGGGTGGGCGCTGCTGGGCCTGGCGCTCTGGCTGTGCGCGGCAGCCGGAGCCGCCGAGCCGGACGGGAAGCGGCGAGCGGGGCCGGCCAAGAAGAAGGACATTCGGGATTACAACGACGCGGATATGGCTCGGCTGCTGGAGCAGTGGGAGGTGCGGGGAAGGGCCGGGGACCTACGGCCGGGGCTGTGCTTCCTGGGGCCCGCAGGAGCGTCCGCGGGGCTGCCGCCGATGCGGGGAGGGTGGGGGGAGGCTCCGCCCGGCCCCGCGGCCTCTCCGCCGGAGGAAGGCGGGAGGTCTGGCGCCCGTGGCTCTTCTGTTCCCTCGAGTCTGGCCGGGGGCCTGGTCTGGAACGGGCGGGAGGGTTTCCCAGAGCCTGGTGCCGTTAGGGTGGTGGGTGCCGCTTTCTTTCCTGTGAGGCTCCGGCTTCGTGTCGCTGGAGGTCACGAAATCGGGGCGAGCGGGCACAGAAGGGGCTGCTGCGGGAACCGCCCAACCCCTGCGTGCTCGGCCTGCTCTGCCCTGCCTCCTCCCGCTGCCCGAGCCCCAAACAGGCGGTCCGTGTGTGCCAGCAGCCTGCCTCGGCCGGCCTGGCTGCGCTTTGGCGTGTTTAAGGACATCATCTTTGTGATAGTGAACAGCAGGAGCAATACTTGTTTACAGAGAAGCTGTGTAGTTGTTTCTTTGGTTTGGTGTTTCCTTCCTTGATGCTTCTCACAGTAACAACTTGTAGTTCCAGCTCCCTCTGGTCACTTCATTCCCATCAGCTCACTGCTTTAACTGTCTGTAACTCCTTACTTGGTGTGGTTTTCATGCTACATTTTCATTATTCTTGCCTTCCATCATGTTCTGATAAATGCCAGAGTGCTCATCACTGTCTTTTATTCTTTCCTATGAGGCTGAAATCTTCTGTTGCCTGTAACACCAGTTACAGCTGTAAAGTCAAGATGGGGAACTAGGTTTTAACACATAATACAGATAAAGTAACTTCTGTGAGAAGTAGGGATGTCTGCCTTGGACTGGGATAGCAGGTTGACTTGTTTATCCCATGGACTGTTACTATTTATCTCCCTTTAGGATGGGAGATTCTTAGAAAACTGAGTTAAAATTTCAAAGAAAGTCATAAAAATCTCAAGTTCACCTTTCTGTTACTGTTCCCAGTCAATGACCAGGTAAGTCCCAGTTGTTAAAAAAATCAAAGCTTAAATGGTAACATTGGCCAACTTCAATCAAATATGGCACTGGGGGGAAAATCTTAAAAGATTATCATCTCTGCGTTAGTGAATTAGACCCCTGGATGAAGGAGAGGGTCAAGTTAATGCTTGTCATGACTGGCTGTGTGTTCTGTTCCAGCCATGTGGCAGGCAGTGTTGGGAGGCTGTTCTGTCTTTATCTGGAGCAGGTCTCTGGTCCATTCACCAGGTGCTGAACAAATGCTCGTAGCCATGTTGGGTGCAGATGTGGCTGAGCAGCTGGGGGTTGGCTGCCTGGCTTGCCCTTGCAGCAGAGGGGATGCACATCCAGACACAGCCTGAGGAGAAGAAAGTTGCTGAAGCAGAGGCTCAACAATGAGCAGTTGTTTGGTGTTGGGGCTGGTCAGCTCTATGGCATTTTGCCTGGTGGTGGTGGATCTATATAAGGAACATGAAAGACTTGAGGGGGTGGTGGCTGGGTAGGGGAGAAGAAAGGGCATGAGTGGATGTGATGGAGTGGGAGACACAAAGAAGCCATTGTGAATCTGGATAAGAGGAGGATTTATGGTCAGGAATGAGGAGCAGAATCAAGTGTCATTATATTCAGCTGGGGGGGATGACTTAATATTTTTAATTTCTGTGGTAATTAGGCTAAAAGCACTGGAGGATGGTGCTTACAACATCCCTGTGTTCCAGCTACAAGCCTGCCGAGGCTGTTGTTCCAGCAGCCTTCCCTGAAGGAGCAGCCACCTCTGTTCAGGCTCTGGTGCTGCCCCTAGCACTGTGCTCAGTCAACTGGGAGAGTGATCTAGAGGAAAATGAGCATGAGGAACAGGGAGAAGAGAGGCTGCTTCAGCAGCTCCGTTGCACAACTAGAGCTTGAGGAGCCACCTAGGGATTTCCTCCATGGAAAGGGACTGTCCAGCAGCCTTGAGTCTGGAGGAGCTGGAAACAGAACAGAGAATCTGATCCCAGGGTCTTTCTGTTGCTGAAATGTCATATCCTTTAAATAGTTCATTGTTATTGTAAGCTCAGGGTTTCTCAGGCTTGACTCTGAGCTCAGATTATGAATAGGCTGAGGAATTAGGTGATTTATCACTAATATTTTTAAAATAATATTAGTGATAATATTTTTTAAAATTTTTATTTAAAATAAAAAATATTGATGAGAAATGTATAAGCTTTGGAGCTCAGGGGAGGAGAAAGAGAAGGAATATGTAGTTGGTACTTTAGCTGCATAACACTTTCCCTCCAAGGCCTCATGTTACTGTTTAAATGAACAAATCTGCTAGATGTTTCAAAGCAAAAGCTGACACTTCTCTTCCAGTCTTTTACTTTGTAAATAAATTCATAAATACAAAACTGCTTGATGGTTTGTACAGGATCAAGAAAAGAATTGTGGTGTAGAGGAGCTTTTGACCACTTTATGTAATACTTCTATTAAAACTGAAGCAATACAACTCTATAGGATTTAGTTGAATAGTTAAGGGAAAACTAGGTTAATAGGTTCTGTTGTCACTAAGTCTGAAGTCAATTTCTGTATTATGTAAGGTGTATTTGGAAACATTTGTTTCTGCCTTTCCCTTTCAAAACAGAAATAAACTTGTTTTGCACTAGCCAAACTGGACTAAAATTAGGGTTGTTTTCACTTCTGAAGAATGTTTTTCATTCAGTCATGTAAGATTTTGCATTTTCACATTACCAATATAAGCATTTTCCAGCTTGTTTGTGATGTTCCCATGTAGTGAGGGCAGGGGGGGCTCTCCTTTGCTTCCAATTAATATGGAATTTTCAGTGACATGTAAACTACTTGAGTACGTGCTTCATACTTGCAAAATTCAAACAGGTCATTTTTAAAGCAAGAGAGGAATAAAATCCAAGGCTTCTACAGCTCTTACTCTGGTAACTAAGGCAGCAGGCTTTACATAACTGAGATGGGAAAAGAACAGAGGTCACTTGTATGAAACCATAACCTTTAAAGGGTATGGGACACTCCCTGCAGTGGGATGACAGGAGGATGATGTTGAGTTTGTACAGGTGCATATGGGGAGATGAGACAGTACTGAATACTTGGAGCTAAACATCAAGTTCAGCTCCTGACCTTTGATGCTTCTGAAGGGAATATTTTTAGATAATTGCTAAAATTCATGTTCCTAATGGAGTGATGCATATTTTAGGTTTGAAATCAAAACAGCATTTAAAATATCTGCCATAATTCCAGCTGATTTACTAGTGCTTGGGCAGATGCCAATGTCAGACTTCTGTGGTTTTCTATTATCTTTTTTTTTTTCTTTTTAATTCTGTGATACAAATACTGTTTAATAAATCAAGCTCTATCTCAATGTAAGTTGTCAATATATTCACTCCTTTCTGTCAGAAGCTGTTTTAAGGGGCAGCAGTTTGAATTCTGCCTTTCCAAATATTTAAACGCCTGTCAACTTCAGCAGAGGCTTCAGGAGGTTCTTTTCTGTTTCCTAACAGCAGTGTATTCTTGGTGATTATGTTGTCAGGATGTGATCTGCTTTTCATCTGTGCATTAGATAAGTCATGAGACCCCTAATAAAAGGGTTTTTTTCTGTGGCATGAGCATTGAAATTCTGAATTATTGCCTTTTTGTTTATTTAAAGACACTAAGGAAAATATCAAGTGATCCCAGGATTCCCAGAGGTGAGTTATGACCTCTGAAAGCAATATGCAGATGGACAACTTTTTTGTGTGTGTGGCTTTTTAGTGCAACTTTATCAATCTATATTGTCTACTTCATAAATTTCAGTTAAACTGAAGAAAAAAAAGAGTGCTGTTTTATAAAGTACCTGGATGGAGTGGTATTGAATTATCCTTGTGGATGGAATGATTCTCAGTATATTCTGAGGGGAGGGTTATAAATAGTTAGAGCATTCTTGGTGAAATACCTTGAGACAAAACTCACTATTGCTTTTGGTTTGAGCATCTCCATCATTAAAATTCCCAAGGCTTTCCCTTTATAAAAGCAGAGTTACTCTTTACACAGTGGGAAGTTTCAAAACAGAACAGCTTTGTGCAGCAGCTGAGTTTAAAGCCTCCTTTTCCTCTTCCAAACAGAAAGATGATGACATTGAAGAGGGAGATCTTCCCGAACACAAGAGACCTCCAGCACCCATAGATTTCTCAAAAATTGATCCAGGCAAGCCTGAAAGTATCCTGAAGATGACAAAGAAGGGGAAGACTTTGATGATGTTTGTCACTGTGTCAGGAAATCCCACGGAGAAGGAGACAGAAGAAATCACGAGCCTGTGGCAGGGTGGGCTCTTCAACGCCAACTATGATGTGCAAAGGTAAGTCATCCTACACAAGGGTCAAGTTCTTGCTGTTACAAATCCCTTGTTTCTTCCTTCCTGAAAAGTCTTTTCAGCTGCTCATCCTGTGCCCTTCCCCATCACTGTGTCTTTGTTTNAAGTTTCAAAACAGAACAGCTTTGTGCAGCAGCTGAGTTTAAAGCCTCCTTTTCCTCTTCCAAACAGAAAGATGATGACATTGAAGAGGGAGATCTTCCCGAACACAAGAGACCTCCAGCACCCATAGATTTCTCAAAAATTGATCCAGGCAAGCCTGAAAGTATCCTGAAGATGACAAAGAAGGGGAAGACTTTGATGATGTTTGTCACTGTGTCAGGAAATCCCACGGAGAAGGAGACAGAAGAAATCACGAGCCTGTGGCAGGGTGGGCTCTTCAACGCCAACTATGATGTGCAAAGGTAAGTCATCCTACACAAGGGTCAAGTTCTTGCTGTTACAAATCCCTTGTTTCTTCCTTCCTGAAAAGTCTTTTCAGCTGCTCATCCTGTGCCCTTCCCCATCACTGTGTCTTTGTTTCTGCAGCAGTTTATGTGCCAATTCGGTTTAAGTCACGCTACAAAAATTCTAGTGTGGTGCACAAATCTTCTTAACACTTGTGTGTGAGGAGTGTGTAGCCTAGTTTCTTTTTGTCTCATTCCATTTCAGCTATTTATCAGTGTTAGCTGCAGTAGTCTGCCTTTCTGTGCTTGGTGGAAAGCATCACACTTGGAAGACTTGGCACCACAAAAGGCTTTTTGTTCCCCTGGCTAGCAAATGCACTTTTTCTCTCAGAGGGAGAGGAGCATTTTGAAACAGAGGAATGTTGCACTCTTGTATTAAGGTTGAGAAGCACTACAGTGTATAGAGCTAATTTAATCCTCATTGCTGGATTTTGCATAGTGCTGGATCAGTTAATTTTTCTTCATGCTCTTACTCCTCCTTGGTTATTTGTAAACTTGATGTATTTTGTCCTTATGTGTCCTAGAAGATTTTCTTGTTGCTGTCCCCAGGCAATGACAACAGGACCAGCTTCTTGCTCTTAAGTGTATCCCTCTGTTGTGGAGGTGCTGTGAATTATGGAAAATGTTGTCATGTTTCAAAGGCCCAGAGCTAACTGAAAAAAATAACTCTTTGTTCTAGGTTTATTGTTGGCTCAAATCGTGCCATCTTTATGCTGCGGGATGGTGGTTACGCCTGGGAGATCAAAGACTTCTTAATAAGTCAGGAAAGGTGTGCAGATGTTACCCTGGAAGGTCAGGTTTATCCTGGCAAAGGAGCAGAAGAAAGTGAGAAAGAGAAAAACAAAACCAAGCCTGAAAAAGCAAAGAAGAAGAAAGAGGCAGAGAAGAAATCTAATAGTGTCAAAGAGGACAACCGAGCGACCAAGCAGAAAGAGGATCTATGACAGATGCATCAGCTGGACTGAACACTGCTCTGCTAGTCCTTGAAGGGAAACTAATTTTCCATACAATTCCTGGCTTTACTAGGGGGGAAGGAAGGAAGGAAGCAGAGATTACTGAGGTTAGAGATTTCTATGTTGAAATACACCGGTTTACTTATTAATACTGGCCATTTGTTTAGTTACAGGAAGGTAAAGTTTAATACCAGCAATTGACTACTTTAGTTTGTATTCTTTTATGCTTTTGTTGTGTTTAAAATTAACATACAAAGCTGTGTGTCTAACATCACCAACTTAAGTGGAAAAGAAAGAAATAGTCTTTGGATACACAGATCTTCATCTGTAGTAGCTGTGTCCATCTTGGGTATGCAGGTTGGTCATTGATTCATAGCTGCTGTTAGCAGAGTGCAGTGCTGTAAGATTCTCCTGGAAGCATCTGCTAGACTCAGTTGGCTAAACTGCCTAAAATTGCAAAGAACAGCATTACAGTGGCAAAAGATGCCTGAGATGATGGTGGTCAGGGCATGTCTGGTTAGACTGCCTGTTGCTTTAATGTAAACAAACCCCATTCTCTATGTCCCCAGAAATCCCCAGAAGCAGGGCAGAAGCCAGGCAAGTATTTGGCTGAGGCATATCTGTGCAGGAAGGAGGTTCTGTAGCCATCAGAAGGGATGCTGGGTTGTTAATAGAATTATGGTACCCCCACGAGCAGCCTGGGGTGACAGGGTCAGGTTTATGCCATTGAGGCTGCTACTGCTGCCAAAGAACTGTGCCTATGGAAGCAAATGTTGTGTGTGCCCCATGATCTAGACAGTGAGCTGGAAGAAATAGCTTTAACTCTGAAATGAAGTTGTTTTACTTCAGGGTTTGTTTAAAGCTTTGAAAAAGCACTCATTATGGTACAGAGTTAAACTTGGGAGTTAGACACACAACTCACTGATGTTCATAACCAGACTATTTTTTTTTCCTTTTGGGTACAGATTCCTGACTGACACACTTGATTGTAAGTGAATGTTTGATTTCAGTGCTATGGAGTTTGATGTATTGTAGCAAATCCAGTTTCTCCTTGAAGGACTGTATAATTATCATTCAGATTGTACTCAGATAAATGCATTGCTTAGAGTAGTTTCCTTTCTGCCTTACTGTCTGTTATGGACTAAATGCACCTAGTACCTGTGGTCCACATCATTTGTCAGAGGATGAGCACAGAATTAACTGTCTTCATTCAGTACTACTAAGATGTTACTTTGATTCTTTATTTAAGGTGCTAAAATCCAAGTGTTTTGGATAAAAGGTCCTAATTGAACCATAATGGTTGATCTTGTGGAATACTTCAGTATCCAAAGTGGGAAACTGTGATTTACTGAGTGCTTTTTCTACAATAAAAGATGTCACTAAACATTGTTTCAGTGAGTAGTAAAAACTTTAAAATAATTAAGCATTTAGTTAGATATTTGTAAGACAGGCTAACTTCTCTTTGCTTCCTGTACTGAAGGACTAAATGATGATGAAGGTTCCAGGTGATTGGTTTTCTTTAATTAGAGTTGTATTAATTAGGGATTAAAAGAAACCCTTCTGGACACACTCCATTCAACAGGTCTGTGCCCATTTCAGTGGAAAAAAAAAAAATCACGTTCCTTTGGGTTTAACTGTTACTTTTTTGTTCTACTACTGATGTGTAGTGGAGAAGAGTCTCTAGATGCTTGGATATCCCACTGCACTTAGGAGAGATGTGCAGTCCCTTTCTTGTTCATAACTAGCCATTTTTATCAAGTGTTCTGGGTTTGCACCTCTCTTAAAGCATGTTTTTTCTTATCTCAAGAGATAAAGGTCAGATGAAACTAAATGTGATATATTATTATTGAGTTTTTTCCTCCTTACAACTTCAAGCCACGGTATGGATGTGACAGTGCAGATTATGATCAGAAACATGAAAATGGTTTCTGTAGCTTTTCTAATGTTACAAAACACCAAAAAGTATTTATTTTTTTTTTATCCAATTGGATTCTTCCTGAGCTTAAATCCAAGCAAAACAGTGTACAAAGGCAATTACTGCACTATAGCTATAGCCCAGCTGTTGAGAATAGGCACTCTGTAGTCATTCATAAATCCACATTTACAGTAAGTTGGGGTTTTGTCCTTTGTAGCCAAAAGGAGGGGGACAGCTTTGCTGGATGCAGCCAGCCAAGTGACTGGTTTTTTTGTTTGGTTGTTATTAAATTGCCTGTGCCAAATGTAAGCATGTTTTGTGCCATGTAGCTTATTGAATTTCTGATGGGTTTGGGTTGGTTTTTGGGTTTTTAACAGGAATAGTGACTTGAAGGGTCACTTTTTGATATAAAATACTGCTTTCAATTAGGGTTTTTTTGTCATTTTCTCTTCTAGATTTTTCATGCTTTACAGTCAATAAATAAATATGTTAGTAAGTAGAATGAGGCAGTCTGGCAGGAGCTTCTTCAGCAGCCACTCTTTTGCTGGTGTTGCAGTTCATAACTCCAGAACAACTTGCATTCCCTTTTAAAGCTGGTAAGGCCTGGGGACCCTACCATTCATTCTGGTGTAGTGTTACATAAGCAGATCTTATTTTGTCATGATTTGAGAGTTCCAAACACTATCACTTATCTAAATATACATAGATTTCAATTAAAAATATCTTCAAGATGCTACTAAGGTCATTAATATTCTAGAAATACCCCAGCAGCTGCTAGGTTCTGCTTTATGGGTGTTGTGGATTTCAGTCTCATCATCAGCCTTCCAAGAAGACATTTTTGGCTCTACATACAGGCAATTTGGATCCAGCCTTTAAACCTAATTTTAGCAAGCAGGGTGGTGGTTTATAGCTCTTATTATTTTCTTTTTTTTAGTACTACACTGAGGTATGGGAAAAATAATCTGCTTTCATGACAGTAAATGCTGCTTCTCTCCACTCAGCTTTCTCTGTTTGCCATAACAAAGGTTTCTAAGGTATCATTTTATTTTTAACCCAGAAGAAACAGTTTGTCAATTGATAATCCACAAGATGTGGTTGCACTTTGTGAAAAATTTCCAATGGACAATCAGCTTTTTATGTAATAAAATGCCAGAACAAGTGTCTTGGTGGTTTTTGTTTTGGTTGCTTTTTTTAAAGCACACAGTATATATTAGGATTATTTGCTTTACTGGAGGGGGAATTAAAATTCCTACCTAAAAGAGTACAAATGCATCCCCTGGTTTTGAGGGCTTAACTTCATCAAGCAAAGCAGGAAATTTGACATTTAAATTGTGACCAGAGTTCAGAAGTCCTGATGTGTGCAGTAATGTGGTGCCAGAATAAAGGCTGGTGGCTGAATTATGGCAGAACACCCTGATCAGCTCCTGTATCTTCCCAACCAGCAGTGCCAGCAGTGACCATATTCACTTAAAAATTAGGATTGCAGGTGCATTTTTACACCACTAGGACTTCCACCTAATGGTGCAATGAAGTTTCCTGTAATACCACACCTGTCACCTGTCTTCTCTGCCTTCCTCATACACATCTTTGGCTTGCAGGGCACTTCTTGGTTCCCATTTCTTTTGTAGCTTCTCTTTTAGTGTCTTTATTTTTTTTTTGCTGCACTTTTTACTTGGAGAAATACACTTTTTTTTTTTTTAATTCCATCTTTCAGTCTGGTGTGATGCACTACAGGAGGGTTTGGGTTTCTCATCTTTACTCCAGTGGTCAAAACCTTGCTCAGAGCAGCCAGGGCAACCTTGGCTTCAAAAAGATCAGTGTTCCTGTCACTGTTGCTGAACACTTTCAATTTTCTCTTGAAAAGGAAATTGTAAATTAAAGCCTCATTTTGTTAAGATACAAAGCAGCCACTTTTGTCTGATACTTGGCCACTGTTCTCATGGGGTTTGTAGAAAGGCTTGGAAATAATTTCCAGTCTTTATCTGTGGTTCATTTCCTTTTCTATTCAGGGCTTTGCCTTTTCCAGAGTTGGGGTTTTTTGTTGTTTGCTTTTTTCTTTTTTTACTGCATTGGGCATTTATAGAAATTCAAAGAGCCTCCTGTGTCTGAGTAAGAGGTTGGAGATGCCACTGTTTCTACAAATGCTGGGTTCATTGGTACTCTTATGTTTCTAAATCTTAAGATTTTCCCCCCAGTATGTGTGTGTTGACACAGTCATTCTTACTCAAAGATAAAGATAAAATGAATTATCTTTGCTTTTCACTGCTTCTAGTCTCTTGTACTGTGCTGTTTCAGTAAGGAAAAAAATCCACTGGATTCAGGTAATACTAAAGTGCCAGAAAGTAGAGCTGCTTGGTTTCATCAAGGAAAAACCCTACACTTGATTTTTTTATTTTTATTTTTTTGGTGTTTTTACTTCTCTAGTAAGAGAAGTCAAGTAGTGTGAGGGGGTTGGACACACCAGATGGAGCAGGAGAGGTCTGTGCAGTGTAGTGTCTGAACAGTATGTTTAAATACTGCTCAGAAAAGTAAAATTAAAACTAAAAATATATATTTATTATGTAATCTATATATAATATTAAATAGATATTTTTTTTTTTAAGTGCTGGTATAACACATCACAAGCATTCTAGGGCACACACCAGCCTTTATCTAAAAGTAAGAGTTAAATGCTTTGTTTTTTTCCTGTGCAATGCTACTTAACAAACCAGTATTTTCTCTTGAGGTACTGGTGTCAGCTGGGCATCAGTTATCAGTGGCAAAGATGTGTCCTTGCCACAAATGGTCTTGCTATGCTGAAAGAGGTTGGTCCTTGTGCCAGATGCCCCCCTGCTCAGCCCTCTCACTGCATGGGACCAGCAGAGTCTTCCCAGCTTGTGAAGTGCTGGAATTGGGAGCTGTGGTGGAGCTGCCAGTGTTCAGGTGAGGCTGTAACAACAACCCTCTTGATAACAGCCATGGGCTGAATGGTGAGTAAAATGTGGAAAGAACATTTTGACATCTCAGAAACAGGCATTTTTTTTCTTATTCTAGAATTATTGTGCCTTAATAAGAGCTCTTCATATTTTACAG
Organism: Ceyx cyanopectus; assembly: GCA_013401355.1. NCBI lineage: Eukaryota > Metazoa > Chordata > Aves > Coraciiformes > Alcedinidae > Ceyx > Ceyx cyanopectus. Next base: position 222,162 of record VYZU01061721.1, on the reverse strand, counting down.
AGCAGGACTAAAATGCTCTTATCCATGAGGCTTATAACCAAAACCCTTTTTTTTTTTTTTTCTTTTAGTTATTGTTACCTCTAGAAAAATTGTGGGCTCATCTTTACTGCCACTAACTTCTACAGCTTTTAATGATAACTCATTGGTGTCTGTCAATAGCCTGGACTGTTGTGTTAAGAGACATGCCCACTAGTTCTCTGGAAACCTCTGACCAGAGCATTGAGCACTCATGACATCATTAATGTTTAAATCATTTCAGGCACTCCATTAAGAGCAGTGTCACATGTCAGCCAGCTTTGGACAGGGGTGACCAGCAAGACCCTAGCATCTGCTTGCAAAGTGCAAGGCCATTAGCAATGAGCAGTAGCTCTTTACTGACCAGCACCACAAAATAACCTGGCTCTTGCTATAAGGTGTGCAGTCTTCTTTGTAATGAGGAAGGCTGAGTTATACATGGATAATTGTACTGAAATCAATAGGTCAGTTAAGCACTTGCTGAGTCAATAAATGAATAGATAATAGTTTAATATGTATATCCATATGATCATTGTTTAATATCCTCAGACCCATGGCTTTAAGCCACATGTTTGGTTTGTGTTTTGTTTAGTTTTTCTAACTTATCCTCACTGCAATTATATTTTATTCAATTTCTTTTGGAAATAAAAAAGTCAGTTTTCATCACCTCATCATCTAAAATGCAATCTCATGAGTATCCAAAGGAGTGCATACTTTAAATTACACAAGACTTTAGTATAGCATTTTATTATTCATCCTGCTTATTGGACCCACAGCCATACCCTGCTACTTTTGATAGTCTGCTGTTGTCTGGTGCTGTAAAACATGTTAATAGCTGTGTGAACTTTAGATAATTGCATTTATAATAGGATGGAGCTGCCAGAGAACTTAATGGAAGCATAGACATGTAAGTGCTCTGGCACTTAAGAAGGCAGCTGTTGAGTAGAAGGTTTTGAAAAATTAAGTTTATTTCAGTTAATGTAGGAGCCAGATATTTTGTGATCTAATGAGCTGTGTAACCTAAGCAGGGAAGGGCCACTTCCCATCCTATTACTGCTTCTCCCCAGCCTCTTGTTCCCTCATAGAATCACCATTTCAGCCTCAGTGCTCAGTTCTCAAATAGACCCTGGTAAGGCTTCGTATCCTTTCCATCAGTAGTGATAAACCCAGTTTGTCTGGGATGAGAAAAATCAACTTTAGATTTCTGCTCATACTCAAGGGATACCCAAATGATGTAGTGGTATCAGTTGGATACTGGGGTTGGACTACAGGAAAGCAGAAAAGTCGAGGCAGCTGCATCAATTTCCTGAGGTGTTGCTATCAACAGACAGACCCTTGGGTTTTAGGTGAGACAGCTGTGCTTTAAGAAACACTATCCTGTACTGCTCATTCAACACTAACGTGATAGAGGATGAGATGGGGTTACAGTTGTGCTGGGAATTTTGTCATGATCTCACCTTATACCCTTTGCCAAAGGAGGAGAGAGATGTTATTCTGTGAGGGGCTTTCTACAGAACATTTCCCATTGAGTCCTGTTACTGCTTCCTTATCACAGGCCCCTTACTGTGTCCTGGTACCACTCCTGACTGCCAAGATATTCCAGCTGACACGGGATCAAAAACTGGAAATTACTCTATGGAACTCTCCCTTGGGTGTTGTTTTTAAGGTAATTCAATGAGTGTAAGTGCTGGATTCAGCTCCATGGCTAAGGGATCACCAGAGGGAGGAGCTTCTGAAGGTGTGTTTTGTGAAGAAGACATGCAAGAGGAAGGAAGGGTGTAGCTGCAGTGGTGGTTTCTACACAACCTTCCTCCACCCTTTGGTCAGAAAGAAGGTGGTGTGAACAAATAACCCCCAAGCCAGCTGCTGGAATGGCCCTTGGGCTGAAAAGCCTGGAAACATCACAGGAACTTCAGCTCCTGGTGCAGGTGATGGACTGGCTGGTCCAAAGCTCTGGAGGTGTTATAGAACAAGCACTTCACAATGTGTCTTAGTGGCTTTGGGAAAATCGAAGCTGGATGAGGCAGAGGAGGAAACATCCCTACATCTTGTGGACCTAAACTGTGACAGCTCAGTTACTTGCTGGCTGCTTAGAAGAGATGTGACACTCAGATGGGAATATTGCTGCCATGCTGGGTTAAAAAGGTGTTTATGTAAGAGCCAAAAAAATCTCTGGGGTTTTATTGGTTTGTGATTCAACCCATACCCTCTTTTTCCATTGTCCAAGGCAGAATATCAAAGAAAAGAAGCGGCTGGAAGGAAGCCCTGGTTCTGCTTCAGGGCACGGGCTGGGGGGACCACCAGCGCTGTGTGACCAGCCCGCCCTTTCCCAGCTTCATGGCTGCGCGGGAACAAACCCACCCTTTCCTCTGGCCTTCCTGCGGGCAGGAAGCAAAGAAACCGAGAGCCTCCTGCCCAAGGCACCCTCGGCATCTCTCCTCGGCCCTGTCCCCGGCCTTGCCGCAGCCCGCGGGGGGAGACGGGCCCTGGAGCCTGCGTCAGAGCCACCGCCAGGGGGCGGGCGCGGACCGGCCGCGGCGGCTGCGGGACTAGAGCCGGAGGGGGAGCGGGTGGGGGGGGGGGCTCGTCCCGCACCGTTCCCTGCTGCTGCTGCTGCTGCTCTTACACGTCATACACCGCAATGTCAACCCAGCTCAGCCTTTATATGGGCTTTAGATCAGACTGACGACATTATACCGATGGCAATTCTATTTCTCTGGTAGCAAATGATGCTTATTGGCCCTGGGGATATAATTTATTTAATGTACAGTGTGTTTTATATATTTATGGAGAGAATGTGTCCCGCCTATTTTAAAATATATACATGGAACTAAAAATTACATGATAATTTTAGAACTAATGGGATGAATTGTAAGTGGTTATGTATGGTTTGTTGTTAAGTGGGTTCCAATGGCTGTATGTAATACACTGCTACAAACACATATACATGCATGCACAAATACATCTACGTAGCCACACGTGCACACACCTTATACATACAGAATCACAGAATGTTAGGGGTTAGAAGGGACCTAGAAGATCATCTAGTCCAACCCCCCTGCCAGAGCAGGATCACCTAGACCAAGTCTCCCAGGAAACATACAAATATTTATCCAGACACACACAAATAGCTCAATGAAATACACACACACACACACACACACCCATACACACTCCTATACACAGACAGACACAAATACATACCCTGATATGGAGACACACACACACACACACACACACACACACCCTTTTTGTGTATGTGTGTGTGTGTGTGTATACATATATATATATACACACATTAATACACACAGTCTCCCACCTTATACAGAAACACACATCCCTTTTATATAAATACACACATACACCCCCTCTCATACACATGCCCCCTCATAGATATACATACACACTCAAACATACAGCCACACTTCTTTACATACCTCTGATATATGCATATTCACACATACATAGACACACACACCTACACATGGATAGTGCCACACACATCCTTCTTATACACAGATGCACATACACAGAAAGCAACAGTGGTAGTGTCTGCCTGTGAGCAGTGTGGGAGTCTCACACACACAACACCCTCTTCACAACTCCCTTTGAGTGAATCAAAAAAACCCCAATCATACTGTAAGAATCTGTGTAGGGGGTGTGTGGGGGGAAGATAGGTATAGAGTGGGCATGTATATATATTTATACATATATAGGAAGTGGTGTACATGTGTAAATATGTGTATATAAGTGCACATCTATAAAAGCTGGGCAGGCACTGCAATGTGCTGTGGAGTGCCTAGCAAACCCACATGGGGGGGGGGACTGTTTGCCCCTTGTCTTTTGTCTTTTGACATAAGTATGGAGCAGAGTACCTTTAGAATCAGAGAATCATGAAATGGTAGGGATTGAGAGGGACCTCTGATGATCATCAAGTCCAACCCCCCTCCCATCAAACAAGGATCACCTTCATCACTTACTTTCTGTCAGATGCTGTCATATCTGAGTCCAGCCTCCTGCTAAACTAAGATCATCATCATCACTTCCCTCAGCTGCTGTCCTGGGTGTGTCCCCAGCAAAAGCACATTAATTGTTACAGAGAGACATTGAAGAAACGAGAGACAAAAAATAAAATAAGAATTTGCATCGAATATTTATTTTGTTAATCATTGTGTACTCCAAACAACTACATATGATTTCATTTTGTAAGCCACAATCTTTTGGAACCAACGTCCCAAGAGCTCTTTTCATAAACCAGACAGTCAACACATTACCACGGTCTGTGAACATAGAGCTTTCAAGTGCAAAGCAGATCATCAGAAAATGACATATTGCCGACCTTCTTAACAACCTGGACAATGCTAAACTCCAGTAAAAATGCTTCATATGTCTGCAATTTAGTTGTCTTAGTGCCATTGTAATAAATTAATAGAAAATATATCTTTTTTTTATTTTTTTCATTGGAAAGTCTATAAGAAAATGTACAAACATCTAACTCCGAAAAAGGACCAGCTGTTTCGGCGACAGGTAAAACAAGCATTCAAACAGAGGCAAAAACCTCAAACACCCAAACAAACAGACAGACAGACAATCAAAAACACCCCACTCTACCAATGGTGACTGTGCAGGCAAACGTGGAAAAATCTACAGTAATAAAACCTTACAGAGAGGGTAACTGCAGCTTGTGCAGGGACTGTACAGCATGTACAAAGAACAAGCAGTCAGGTAAGTCATGAGTCAAAATGTGCACGTACAATTTCTAGAACAGTCAAAGATTCAAAAGTAATCATATGGCACAAAACTATTGCTGACTGGTGATGGAATTAGGCTTGGTTCTGTCTTCAGAGTAACACACTGACTTCATCCCGTAAAGGTCGATGGGAGCCCTTTGCCATGGCTGCCCCAGGATTCTGCTACACTGCTCTATTATCCCCCAGGCCTACAGACTGCAGTGGTCTCCTACTCCACAGTCACAGCGTGAGACCCACCCCAGCTCCAAAACAGGCCCCATGTGACAAGCTTTGCATGATAGAACAAGCTACTTAAAAGTTTTCTTCACTTAATGAGATTTTTGAGGAAAGAAAAAATAAGTTTTTTCTACAGCCAAGTCTTATGATTTCACCCTGAGAATTCCCAAAACAGTAAAATCAGAAGCTACACTTTAACACAAAGGCAGCATGCTCATAGAAGCTAAAAAAAACCAGTCTAGGGGGTGGACCCACCTGGGATGATCTTCCCAGGCATGTACCTGCTCACAGAGAAGGGGACTTGTGGATGGCCCAGGGAAGGAGAACAACCCAGAGGGCATCCCCTCCCTGGAGGCTGTACAGAGTCATATCCCAAACCAGAGACATTCTGAGCCCAGCTTTCCTGCTCACTATTTCTTTAGAAGTGCTTATGAAAGAAATATTGCTGCTTTGGTCCATCTCTTGGAAGCAAGTGTGTTCTGCTAACACCAGTGCAATGGTATCAACAGTTGCCTCAGGACAGTAAGGAGGTTTAGATAACCCAGACTAACATATTCAAGGGACCTTTTTTTTTAGCCTCTTTTCTCAACTTCAGGGTTCTGGCTCTGTTTTGACTATCAGAGAACATCAAATAAACAATGTTTGGATAAGCATGTTTGCAACACAAGTTATTTCAAGGAATAATTTGTGAAATCCTCTAACCATCATAAGCCATTGGGGGGGAAAAAAACCCATCACCTTACTTATTTTTACAAGTGTTGCCCATTCATTCTGGCAATGACACCAATACCTAAGTGCATCTATCAACAGACTCTCATTGAGAAAGGAGGGAAAATTTGTCTCTTCCTTATTTCATTTGTTTGTTTTGTTTAATACAATACACATGACATTCAGTGAGTTCAAAACAACTGTATAATAAGACTGAAAAGAACATTTCCAGTTTCAAAACCCAGGAGAAGTTTGAGGGGAATGTAACCCACAGTACTATCTAATTTTTGCTTATGGTTGCTTTGTCTTTCAGAGCAACTGATCTAAACCAGGCTTACAGAGTGCAACACCTGCCCAGCCTTTGGAATGACACCCAAAATCCTTGCCCTGGCACTCCAGCTGCAAGACAGCATTTTGGATACTGTGGAAAAAGAGCAACTTAATCACATGATATTTAATTAAAACAGAACAAACTGCAGCAACTTGTATAATTTTTGTATTAATGGGGACTGGCAGAGACAAAGTGGGGAAACAAACTCATATATTATTGGAAAAAATTATGTTCAGTGTGCTTTGAAAAGCTCATCATCCTATCTTTTAGTCTGTGTCCCCCCACACTGCCCCACTCCCCCTCCCTCAGATTTCTTATTAGATTTCTTAGAACAGCCACAGCCTCCAGAGAGGCCTTCATTTCTGAGCAAAAGACAGAAATATCACTGAGCACTAGGAGTTCTTATAATGTTTTGCAAGACATAGTTTAATATCCCAGCTTCAAGAGATGTCTCCATAGGAGTCCTATTATGGTAACCTGCCTTCCTTTACCCAGCTATTTATTGCTCTGGAGAAGGGGGAAAGGGGGTACAGGGCATCCAACTAGTTTATGGGGATTCACACTCAAATTCTTCATCTGCCCAGTAAGATCTGTCACCTTCCATCCAGATCTCATGTAATTCTGCCAGGAGGACCAAGGCACTCCTGTTCAACACAGAGCAAAGTGGTCTGACCCCATTCCTTCTGACCTCACAGGAAAGGCAAGGGCTTTTCACCCTATTTGAGGCTAAATAAGCTTAGTCCCAGTATTCTCAGTTAAAAACTTGGACAGAATGGCTTTGATTTGCTACCATAAACCCTCAAGACTGATCCGGAACATTATTAAATGGAGGGAAAATCTTAGAAAATATGTGTGCTAATTGACATTGCTTTCCTTCTAGCTTGTTGAAGGAAAGCTTCCTATCTGAGAATTAAAAAACCTTGATCCATAGGAGAAACACAGCTTTCTGAGCAATCAGAAACAGGTGGTTTCATCAGTCTCTGCTGACATGGTTTTATCTGCTCCTTTTCTCATGTCTTCCCCAACTATGTGCCATGGGTTAGCATAGAATCATAGAATGGCATGTACAGCACAGATCCCAAAGAGCTTGATCAAATTTCATAGAAGCTTTAGGGTAAATTCCTACTGTCCAGTTATGTTTTCCAGCATCTATGTAATCATTTAAATATACTCTTTCTATCTATGATTTTCAGCCAGCCTTTGAATTTTCATTCCATGCTTATGTGAGCAGCTAGATACAGTATGGAAAAAAAGAGAACTGTTTGGACAACTTAGAGACTGGTAAAAGCAATAATTCTCAATGGCCTTCAGACCTAAATCTCCCCCTTTGAGAGGCAGCACATAAATTAGTCTGTCATAGGGGTGCTGATAAAACCAGCACCTTGTAAAACAGGTCAAACCTTGCTTAGTAACCATGGCATCAGTGAGCAAGTCAACCATCGAGGAGCTGGTGATCACAGAACACAGGCTGATCACTGAGGAAGGCTTTTCTCTCACATGTGGCCACTCTAGCTACTTACAGTAAGATTTCAGTTTGAACAACAAAAACAACAACATCAACAGCAAATTGCTACACCTCTGGCGCAGGCTGGCCGGGAGCCTGCGGTGAGCAGTCAGTAGTCCGTCCCATGGGGCAGTGCTGGCAGCCAGAAGGCAGAGCAGTCTGTCCTCATAATTTCATTTTCTTCACCACAGGAATTGGCAGTGCTTGATAGATTTTAGCTGAGTCCTCATTAGTGATCAGCTTCACCCAGACAGGGCGGAAGCTGCCTTTGAAGCCCACAAAAGCCATTTTTTCTGCAAATCAGAGCAAATATGTTAGGAGTGTGTTAGGGCTGCACCAGAAGAATCACCCGTGTGGCTGGGTGGGTGCAGGTGCACAAGAGCCACACGTGCACACAAACTGTGCCAATTATGCATTCTCCAGGTATTAAAGTAATGTTTTTCTAATTAAGCTTAATTAACAATTTATTTGCATGTTTGCTTGCTTCCATTAATTAACAATGTGTGATAGATAGAAGAGGAGAAAGAGAAGGAAAATCCTTCCCAACAGGTGGCTTATCTGTTGAAGATATCATTATTTGCATGGTGGTTGTACTCAAAACCCTTCCCTGCTTGGGAAAGGTGAGGGAAGAGTAAGGGACAGGATGACAGACAAGACCTATGTTAGTGAGCAGATCACACACATACAGGAGGTAAGTGTGCCAAAAGCTCACAGAGCTGATCAGAGCAACGTGCACAGTAGAGCAATTCTAGTTCAATATGTTATGCTTTCAAATCAATACACTTTGTGCCATCAACACAAATTTTGTTTCAAAAGAAAACCAGCTAAAAATAAGGTCAGACAAAGAAAAAAAAAAAAAAAGACCAACTGCTTAGGTGTATTGAGTAGGGGGGGAAAAAAAGTCCAATATTCCTATTGTTAAAATGCTTTTTAACTTAAAATTAATCTTGAAAATCACCCCCCCTTGAAGTCTTTACTTCTTAGAACAACAGCCAGAGGGCTCTTTTCAGGTACAGTATTCAACTAAGTGTTGCAGTGGATACAACCTTATCAAATAAATAAATGACTGCTACCAGGCAAAGTTTAGAAGCAGAAAAAAAAAAAGGGCCTTTTACTGGAACCATGGGAGGGGAGTAGATCCAGGGGGTTTAAAACTGCATTTCTAAAAAGTGGTTACCTTTTAACCTAAAACCCTCTTCTGCTCCAAGTCTCTCCAGTACTTTAGTCCAAGGTCCTCTTGAAATAAATCTTCCTTTAGATGTCACCAGCACTATGGAGCTGAAGGGAACAAAGCCATTTAGAAAGAGATGAAGAGTCAGAACACATTCCTTGCTTGTCTGCCTTGAGCACTGGTAACTCCTGCCTGTATGACTCAAAGACACCCACGAACTACAGTGGTTTCTACTTTTGTCAATGCTTTCCAACAGTTTAGTCATATGTTTAGTTTTCCAATCATGCAAAACCCATTAGAAAGAAGGCACAATTCACTTTTTTTTTTTAAAAAAAAAAAAAAGCCAAATAAACACTGTTTTCTAGGATGAAATGTTTCCAACCAGTACTTTCATCCTGCTCTCCTCAGAAAGGAACATGCTCTCTCTGGGATGCTCTTAGCATGTCTAAAGTAATTTCTTGTTCTTTCATCATTAAAAGATTAAACCTGAAGAAATTAACTTTTTCAAGACTTTTGCTGGCCTGATGCTTTTTCTTCATTTTCAGTGTGATTTTGTTTTAAAAGTGTGTTGTTATTATTATTATTACTACTATTACTGTCTTACTTGAATATGTTGTATTTCACCTCAAAATTCTTGGGGTCTTCTACAAATGTCAAGTGATAAAGACACAAGGTAAGTGTGTTAAGCTAATGCAAATCCCTTGTGCTTGGGTAAAACCTGATAATTGCCTGGGCTTAATTCTAGATGGGTAGAATAAAACCCCAATTTAAACATAAAGAGATAACTATGTAGTGAGTCTTTTCTAGGGAGAAGCACAGGGCACTGAGTGAAGTTAAGCTCATTACTTCCTACAAGATGCACAAAGAGCTCCAATGGTTATCTCAAAGCCTATGGAGGAAGAACAATGTTCCAGTGAGTTCAGTGGTATTTTTGCTATCAAGTTCAGCAGGGCTAGGATGTCATCATTGTTCACCTGCTGATTCGCTGCATTCCAGCAATGGAGCAAAATTTGTTTAGATGAAATTATTTCACTCCACCTTGAAAGGTTTCCATGAATGAAACTTCCCTGACTCATTTGCAGTCTTGCAGAATGAGATCCTTGCTGGGTCTGCTTCCCAGCATCACAGTGGACACAAGTCACTAAAATTAATTAGGCAGCAGCTCCTGCAGAGCTCAAGCCCTGAGCCACTGAGTGCAGCAGTTACATCTTAACACCTCAGCTGGAACTGGAACTGTTCAGGTGAAAATAGCAACAGGTGGTGGCAGAGGAACAGGAGAAGCAAAAGAGTTAAGACTCATCAGGACTTTTCCTAGAAAAGACCTGAGGTGTTAAAATGCTCCAGTGTTTACAGGAGTGGATTGAGCTGGCAAACTGGTTTTGACTTTATGAATGCTGAATCACCTCTTTTTTCTTCCTTCAGTTCACTAAAGTCATTACTATCTATTAATCCTTTCCTGTTATTGAAGTGTAAAGTAAATTCACCGGATGTTTTGTTTTCTTATCCCTGGGAAACTCATCAGAAAAATAAATTTATTTTTAAAAAGGGAATTTGGCCCACAGAGAAAGAGTTGGTTTAAAGAGGCTAGAAACACCTCTCCTTGCATCCCCAGATCCATAAACCTAGAAGGTGTTTTAGCAATCTCTTACTGAGAGGGTGGTGTGGCCTTCCACTGTCTCTGTACAGAGCTTTTTTGCAAGAGAGTGTTTTTTGCAAGGGAGGATGATGGTGTCTCTGAAAAACCCTCTTTTTTTTTTTTTTGGTTGAAAGAAAAATAAGCATCTACCACGCTTCTCTGCAGTAACTACTCGATGCAATTTTGCAACTTTCAGAATTATTTAAGGCTGTAGAAATGCCTCTGTCTCCACCTGCGTGGCACTCTGCTGAAACTTCCCCCAGGTCTCCAGAACACATGCCAGAACAATATCC
>VYZU01061721.1:87867-211200 GCA_013401355.1 Ceyx cyanopectus | reverse complement strand
ATTTAGAAAGAGATGAAGAGTCAGAACACATTCCTTGCTTGTCTGCCTTGAGCACTGGTAACTCCTGCCTGTATGACTCAAAGACACCCACGAACTACAGTGGTTTCTACTTTTGTCAATGCTTTCCAACAGTTTAGTCATATGTTTAGTTTTCCAATCATGCAAAACCCATTAGAAAGAAGGCACAATTCACTTTTTTTTTTTAAAAAAAAAAAAAAGCCAAATAAACACTGTTTTCTAGGATGAAATGTTTCCAACCAGTACTTTCATCCTGCTCTCCTCAGAAAGGAACATGCTCTCTCTGGGATGCTCTTAGCATGTCTAAAGTAATTTCTTGTTCTTTCATCATTAAAAGATTAAACCTGAAGAAATTAACTTTTTCAAGACTTTTGCTGGCCTGATGCTTTTTCTTCATTTTCAGTGTGATTTTGTTTTAAAAGTGTGTTGTTATTATTATTATTACTACTATTACTGTCTTACTTGAATATGTTGTATTTCACCTCAAAATTCTTGGGGTCTTCTACAAATGTCAAGTGATAAAGACACAAGGTAAGTGTGTTAAGCTAATGCAAATCCCTTGTGCTTGGGTAAAACCTGATAATTGCCTGGGCTTAATTCTAGATGGGTAGAATAAAACCCCAATTTAAACATAAAGAGATAACTATGTAGTGAGTCTTTTCTAGGGAGAAGCACAGGGCACTGAGTGAAGTTAAGCTCATTACTTCCTACAAGATGCACAAAGAGCTCCAATGGTTATCTCAAAGCCTATGGAGGAAGAACAATGTTCCAGTGAGTTCAGTGGTATTTTTGCTATCAAGTTCAGCAGGGCTAGGATGTCATCATTGTTCACCTGCTGATTCGCTGCATTCCAGCAATGGAGCAAAATTTGTTTAGATGAAATTATTTCACTCCACCTTGAAAGGTTTCCATGAATGAAACTTCCCTGACTCATTTGCAGTCTTGCAGAATGAGATCCTTGCTGGGTCTGCTTCCCAGCATCACAGTGGACACAAGTCACTAAAATTAATTAGGCAGCAGCTCCTGCAGAGCTCAAGCCCTGAGCCACTGAGTGCAGCAGTTACATCTTAACACCTCAGCTGGAACTGGAACTGTTCAGGTGAAAATAGCAACAGGTGGTGGCAGAGGAACAGGAGAAGCAAAAGAGTTAAGACTCATCAGGACTTTTCCTAGAAAAGACCTGAGGTGTTAAAATGCTCCAGTGTTTACAGGAGTGGATTGAGCTGGCAAACTGGTTTTGACTTTATGAATGCTGAATCACCTCTTTTTTCTTCCTTCAGTTCACTAAAGTCATTACTATCTATTAATCCTTTCCTGTTATTGAAGTGTAAAGTAAATTCACCGGATGTTTTGTTTTCTTATCCCTGGGAAACTCATCAGAAAAATAAATTTATTTTTAAAAAGGGAATTTGGCCCACAGAGAAAGAGTTGGTTTAAAGAGGCTAGAAACACCTCTCCTTGCATCCCCAGATCCATAAACCTAGAAGGTGTTTTAGCAATCTCTTACTGAGAGGGTGGTGTGGCCTTCCACTGTCTCTGTACAGAGCTTTTTTGCAAGAGAGTGTTTTTTGCAAGGGAGGATGATGGTGTCTCTGAAAAACCCTCTTTTTTTTTTTTTGGTTGAAAGAAAAATAAGCATCTACCACGCTTCTCTGCAGTAACTACTCGATGCAATTTTGCAACTTTCAGAATTATTTAAGGCTGTAGAAATGCCTCTGTCTCCACCTGCGTGGCACTCTGCTGAAACTTCCCCCAGGTCTCCAGAACACATGCCAGAACAATATCCTGTTGAACTGCCCACAGCTATTTCAGATGTTCATCAACAAAACAATCATGTTTGTATGAAATGCAATGTATCAGATTTCAAATCAAAACAGATTGAATAGCAATGAAATATATTCATTTCCCAATAGCACTTCACAAACTAATAACAGAACAACCCCTTTGGTTAAAGGGCTTCTGATGTTGTTCCCATTCCCATTCCAGCAGATGAAGCTGCTGTCCTGCAGGATGCAGGAACACGTATTTGCTACTTAACTCCCACTTCCAAAACTCTGCATTTCTGGCTGCCCCTACTTCAAAAATAAAAGCATCCAGCCCTTAGGTCTGGGCAGAGAACATGTGCAAAGAGGAATGTATTTTATTAGTGGAATTTTCTATGACCTGAGAGAGTATGCAGGCAATAGAAAAATGTAAACTGTACTGATAAGTGCTTTGTGGATTTAAATCTGCATCTTGTCTGAAACTCACAACACAAACATAGCTCTGCAGTTTATTAATCAAAATGTAACTCTGCAGTTTATCTGGGGCTCGATCAGTTCCTAAATCACAGAGTCTGCATCCTGCTGCTGCCTGCACATCCCACTCACATTTGGACTCTCTTGGAGTCAGCAGGTACAAAAGCACATTGTTAACCTGGTCAGTCTGGCCAATGTTGGGTGACAAAAATCAGGAAAAGGATGAGTTGTACAGCATTTTTGTCCACCGCACCTTAGTAACACCAAATTATTTACTCACTGATCTTTGATGTTGTTGACATAATTTTCTATCTGTGCTGGGATTCCTTGTAGAATTGTGTTTTTGAATGTCACGCTATCAACAACTTTCCCATGATGTCCATCAATCACAACCAGTTGAATGCCTTCATCGGTGAGGAAAAACCTGACTCCATCAACCTGTGTATGGGGAAAATATTCTTGATCTATCATAGCAACACAATTGCAAACAACCACCTGTAAGAAGCACTGATAGTCTTGAGTCACGGCACTGCTCTTTATATCAAAGGGCAGAGTTCTGGATCTCTGAGGTCAAGCTGTCCTGCATTTTACTAGTAAGGGGAAGTTACAGCCATTTTTTATTATTATTTTTTTTTCTTCAAACTACAAAGCAGAGGCATCCTGAATCAAACTATCCATGGTAACTTTGTGAGCAAGTTTTCCATAAAAATTAAGCAAGTACCTTAGAATTTTGTCCCATAAAGTTCTCTGCTCACCTCAATGTATGCAAAGTCATCCTTTAGGTGGAAGTACTGTTTCTTATATGTTTCTATTTTCACTTCTAGTAGGTGGTCCTTAGTCTTCTGTTTACAAAACAAACAAACAAACAAACACAAAAGAATAGAGGAGTTTTTTTAGTGAGGATTACCTGAATACTGCATTTTCAGAAAGCATTTAAAATTCAATCAACAAGAAAGCTACTAAGCACTGACTTGCCAAATTACATTGCTAATGAGACTGGGCACAATAATAACCTCACTGCTCATCCTGTCAGCATTTAAATTATTTCACCAAGTGGAAGAATAAAGTGATTCTCACTTTGTAGAGCTGACAGAGAGCTCCAAGGTTCTGTTGTGCATTCCTGTTTGAAGGGTGATGAGTGAAAAAAACAATTGAAAAAAACCCAGATAAATATCCCCCTCTCTACCCCATCACCAGACTGCACTGAATATAGGAGATAGGGTTGTGCATTGTATGAAGGAGACACTCAGCTACCCAGTCCCTTCTCTGACATTGCTGTTCTTAGAGCCCGGAGGAACAGGAGGCCAGGAAGGGAACTTTATGTTTCTCTAGAATCACAGTCACTGGACCAACCTGTTTTCCAGGTCATCACTTTTCACCCTGTGCTTTGAAACACAGCATATCATGACAGAGCCCTGAAAGACTAAGCATCCAACTTCAGCCAAAATCTTGTGTACTCCTTCAAGAACCTGTGCTCTCGGCATGTACAAGAACCTGTTTCATTTCCCTTTACAGGACTGAACCACTGCAGAAAATTAGGCACAGGATCTACTGAACATGGTACTAAGTCTTTCTACGTCTGTAGGCACAATATGTGCCAGAACTACAGCTTTATACTGGCAATAATGATAAGAAATCACCTACCAGTTGTGCACTAGAGAACTTCTTAGGCATTGGCACTTCTACTATGGGTGTCTCGATGTACTTGGGGTAGGCCATGGCTTCACAGTCACTGATGCCAGCTGTCTTTGGGATCACAGCTTTGATCCTTATCCTTTCACAGCCCTTGACAGAGCAGAAAGCAAATTTCTCCTTCTCATTTTGGGCTTTGAGTTTCAGAAACAGCAGCCTGCAGGTAGGAGAGAAAAGCAAAGAGCATCCTTGAGACTTCTGTGCAGAAAATGACTAGTTCCCAGTTTTGGTGAACTCCTTCCTAATGCTTTGCAATGAAGTGCATCACAAACTCTCAGTGCCAATCTCTACATTTTAAGGTGCTCAACAGTGGCAAAAGCAAACACACATCTCAGAAATGACCTTGGGAGCTCAGGAAACTTAAGAGAGAAAAATTAGATGACACCTGAACTGCCTTTGAGCTCTAATCAATAATGATACATTTATGTAGAAATACATACGAAATTTTTCTTTCCCATTAGTTTAATTATTTACAATAAAATAGCAAGTATTACAGTCTTAGTTCTTAGGCATCCCTGTTGTGGCATTGATAAATGGTTGCTGTTCAAAACTAGAAGGGTTGGGTGTGTCTCCAGTTCAGTTTCATGGTCACTTGCTTTTGGTTGTTGGTTGATTTTTTTTCTAATTTGTATTCACTTGGCAAAGCATTTCCCAGGCAATTGTCCATGCAGCAGAGGCAATGATTGGCAGTCGTGGGAGTCCCAGTAAAAGTAAACACTGGTCACATTCCCACAAAGACTTTCTGGTTTTGTTGTGACCCCTGCTAATGGCATTAGCAAAACAACTCATGACTTCTGTGGCTTTCCCAGACCAATGTCCAAAGCAGCAAGGCCTTCTTCCTTACCCAGTGTCCTCATCCCAGTAGTAGTATCCTTTGCTAGGATATCTGTGTTCCAGTTTCTCCATTTGAGAAGTTCTGTAGAAGGTTCCAGTTTTGTATGTTTTCTTCAAGAGCCGATTGTGGATGTCTGAGAGAATGGAAAATGTTGTCCCTCTAGGATAGCAAAACCCTACTTGGATCCAGTCATTCCTAAAAATAGCAAAGATCAGGATTATAACAAGTTTGCACATGACTATTATTTTCCTGGTCATGCTAGAAGCCAAACTAAATAATTCACTCTGAAATGTAACTTAATTTTTTCCTGACTGGTTAAAATGTTAATGTTTTGGGATGAATCAATGCAACATTAATTAGACATAACAACCATAGGTTAATTAAACTGCATGGGTCAGATCTGCTCCTGACTTCTACACCTGTGACTTCCATGAACCAGGAATGATTTAGCTCTAGGCTTCCAAAAATCAACCATGTTATCTTGCAGGGCTTCCTGGGGGAGGAAACAGGAATCTGAGATATCAAAGAGAAAGATGGGGAACACAACGGACTTCCTGGAACGAGCACGTTCATTCTGGAAGAGCTCATGAAGTGATGACTTCACCCATTAAAAATGTACAGTTACATATTGGGCTGGAATGTTGGAATTCAGTCAAATCACTTACTTGTTGAAGTTGATTAGCCATATGGCCAGCTCTTCAGGGGCTGTCTTGTCCCAGTGTATGGTGTAGCCTTTCCTCAGAGTTATAACTGGCTGATACTGCTGGTAATGAGTGCTTTTGCTCAAAGCCCCTTCCAAGTAGAGTGGGTGATTGTGGTAGTCGTTTTTTATTATTTTCATTTTCAGGTTGGCTGGTTTGTAGGCTTGGATGTATATCTAGATTTAAAAACAATCACCAAGGGTTTAATGAACTACAGCAAAACATTAAAGGCTCAGCTACTCAATGGATATGAACTGGTCCAAGACCATGACTTCAGCACTGAACTGTTTGCTGTACGCTCATAATCAATTTATTAGGCTTCCTTTTCAACAAAGAAAACCGTTTTCAGGAAAAAAAAAAAAAAAAAGAAGGGTCATTTTCTCATTCACTGAGTTCAAGAGTATGTGCCAGTCTAATCTTCAAACAGGCCCACATTAGGGCTGAATTATTTCATAGTATTAGTGGCAACCCTCAGCAGTGGGACAGTATCTACCTCAGACATCTAATTTCTGCTGAACAAGGACCCTTCTGTCTGGATTTCAGAAGCATGAAAACCAGCTCTGTGGTTAGAAATTGGCTTTAGAGGCACTAAACAAAAAGAAAACCCAATAACTGTTGCAACACCCAAGACAAAAACAGGAGCTACTCATCAGAGGAAAGTGAGGACTCTCTCAAGGCAACAGCACTCTGAGCTTGTGTGGTAGGAAGATTGGTTTGGTGGTTACACAACAGGATGAAAGATCATATGAGAGCTGATGTCTAGTTTCAACTTCACAGCACATTTCCCATAACACTGTGGGCAACACTTCCCTCCATAAATCAAGGAAGAATAACTAGCCGACAGCCCATAGATTTATGAATATTAATCTGTTAATGCTCATGGAGCTCTTAGGGGACTTCAGTCAGAAGTTGTTAGAGCTGTTGGCAGTCAAGGCCAAAGCATCTGGAAATGTACCATAGTATCCTCATGTTCCAAACTATCTGTGCAGGCATGAACCCTGAGCACCTGAAGAAAGTCCATTTCTAAAGGCCAAGCTTTAAAGTGCCAAGAAATTGAAAATAAAGCAGTGATAACGATACTGCAAGGTTGGCAGCTTTACCTGGGCAAAGTGTCCACTGCAGATGGAACCTCTCCAGTCGGGCACGTCAATGCAGTCAGGGTGTTTGATTAACCAGTTATCTTCTTTTATCAGGTATGAGCCTGGATATTCTGACACGGAACCATCTACGTCATGAAAAACTGATGTTTTATCACCATCCATATCCAGATCATTGAACCAGGGGCCAGGCTCTCCAAAGAAGACCCTTGAGGTAATCTAAACAAAACAATTGAACACATTTACATCTCCAGAAAGGAATTAATCACTTAGAATGCAGAGCAAAGGATAGCTCTGGTCACTAGACTGGCTTGAAAGACCTATTTTCTGACTTCATTTGGCACTGGAAAGTAGATTAGAAAAGAACTAAAGCTAAGTTTGTGCGTCAGCTTGTGCATAAAGAAACCTGTGTATGCACTAACATCACCACTCTTTGAACATCCACAGATTTTGGCTGCTCAGCTTGAGACACTGTGGGCTTGATGCTCAATGGCTCTGAGGCCCCATGACTCCAGATGAAGTTTGGAGTTGCAGGTCCTCTCAGAGAGCACTTATGTGTTAATAAAACTATGAGCTGCTGAAACTGACCATCCAAAGAAGGAAGCACTGAAATAATTTTTGACTGAGCTGGTTCTGTCAGCTGGCAGGAACATCAGTGCCATTTGGTCCAGGCATATCAGGATTGCCTCTGCCTACACACTGCTTCTTCGTTAAGCCTCAAGTCAATAGAGAGCTGGGTTGAACACTTAAAAGGTGTGTTAGATTTGTCACAAAAAGCAGACACAAATTTCCCTGCTGACCATGTGGGAAAGGTTAAAACAACCAGAATTTCAGTCTCAGCTGTGAGAAGATTTGTTTTAGAATTCTGGAGGAAGGTTCAGGAGACAGAGTGATTTCACTAGAGCCACTTTACTCATTGCCTGTTAATGTATTTTTAAGATTGCAAAGCCACATAAAGTCACACTGATGCTGGGAATAATCAGTGACCTCCCCTGGGAAAAGGCTCTTCGAGCAACTTCTGACTGATATTTTTATCCAGAATAAATAAATGTCATGTCACCAGCTTGCCTGGTGCAATGTGAGTGTAACCAACCTACACTTTTAGGGGAATTTTGCCTTTCCCATCCTATTTGGCACAAGGATCACTAGTCTGAACTTTTCCTGACATATGAGCAAGTCTGCTAATTTTTTGAAAGTTAAGCAACCCAAATCATTTCAGTCCTAACCACTTTATTTATTTATTTGTTTGTAATGTTTGGCAGTTGGATTTAACAGCTGCTAGAGGTGAACCTCAGCAAACCAGTGAACACATATTTATGCAAATACAAAAATAACTCAAAAGCACAGGTTCAGACCAGCACCCAGAAGTTCATACTGTAATACAAAGTTTGGCAGACCCTTTTTGCCTGGCCTCTGCTCTCATTTATGTCCATGGAATTACCCTGGTGTGCTGCAGAATTACCCTGCATCAGCTCAGTTTCACTGGCTGTTTCCCAAAATCAGTATTTTCTGCTTCTAGGTGAGTTAAATCTTCCACAACAGACTTCCTTCTGTTGTTGCTTTAATATTATACTGCTGTTAAAAATAAAGGAGCAGATTTTTCTCCCTATTTCATAGTTTCTGAGGCATACAGAAATGGAAACTATTTTCACTTGAATGTCACTTTTTTTTTTTTCTTGTTATTTCACCCATCTACTTCTCTTGTTCTTAGCTGCCACCCTCTTGGGTTAAACTTCTGGCGAACACAATGGGCAACCTCCCGAACATCTCATGTTTTCTCTGAAAGGCCGCTCTACCCTTTTTGCCCCCATCTCCTTTTCCAAAGGCAAGTGGAAAAGCCTGTTCTGAGGAGGACAACTCACAGGGACGTCTTCAAAATGGATGTCGGTGACGTTGTTGTTGGGGCAGCTCTGCCAGGCGTTATTGAGGCGGAAGGCCAAGGCACTCGTGTGCCGGCCGTCCAGGGCAGCGAACTTGCGGAAGGTGCAGTTCTGGACGTTGATGGGTCCGTCATAGAACTGAATCCCTCGAATGGGGAAATCCCTAAAAACACATGGAGACAGAAAGACTCAGTCATGACACGTTACTGTGAGGATGAGAATGTGTTCTAGACACGTAGAGTCTCACGACACTTGTTTCTCAGCTGCCTGCGCTTTTCACAGGCCTTAGGATGACTCCTGAGTTCATGCTTTGGAAGAGAAGGGATTTCCCTCCTTTTTAGGTCTATGAAGTCCTCTTATCCTTGCAAGTTCAGCTCAAGTTCTCTTATGTCTGAACAGATCATCTTTGTTTGGTCTGTGCTCCTCCAGGGAACTTAGAGCAATGCCAAAGCATTGACCTAAAAATGAATAAATTCGTGTTTGCCATCAGAAATGAGTTCTGCAGCAGTGAAACCTGAACCTCATCAGAGGCGTGCAGACTCCTCAGGCTGAGTAATGGCAGGGCTACAAGGAGTCCCACTACATCTTTCAAGGAACTTGGAGAGAAACAGTGTAATGCAACTGCCATTAAAAAATGGATTAGAAAACAAGGAAAAAGGTCTTACAACCCGTAGGGTTGAGAAGAGCTTAAAAGGCAGACTAATGAACCTTTATTAACAGCCTTTTCTGATCTTATCTGCAAGGTGAAGAAGACACCATTTTTCACACTGATTAAGTGAACAAGATGCTTAAATTCCTGAAGAGGGCAAGATAAGATGTTTCAAGTTTCAATTATAAATAAATCTAATCCCTTCCTCATATGAATGGTTTCCCTTAGACAAGAGTTGCCTGCTCCTGTGCATTTGTTCTGTCCCTCTGAGTTTCTGCACACAGCACTCAAGAAGGCATATGCCCACATATATATACAAAGGATAATAGAAGAAGAGTTGTAGCAGATTGGGTTTTCATTATTACTGTGGTTAATAATAAGCCTCCTGTATCACTATACAGGAAGCAAAGAGGAGGCATAAAATATGGAAAAAAAAATCAGCTAGGCTGTTTGCTCACTGTGGGGCTACTGTTAGAATAACTAAGTTTTTAGGAATAACAACAGAATGTTATTGCACTTGCCAACTAATCTGTAGGACTAAGGTCAGGGAGAGGCCACACACAGAGTTTACTAGCCATTTCAAAACTAACAAAGGCAGAAAATTCTTGTAGCACAGCAGCAATAGTAACAGCATCTCTGAGGACATCTGTGACCACATCTGGTCCAGTTCAAGCCCAGGAAGGGCTTCTACAAACTTTCTTGGCAGCTGACCTGGATGGAGACTGCCACATTGCTCAAACTCTGCTCAGCACATATACAGAAGTGCCCAGCTAGCACACAGTCCTCTTGCTGCCTCCTCAACTCTGTTTGCAAAGGGAAGGGGGAAGGAAAGAGGAGTTTGATGCTGTCTTGGCAGCCTTCAAGTATGTACCTGCCAGCAGCAGCTGCACAGTGAGGAGTTGGGGATCAGGAGACATGAAACCAAATCCTTTCTGTGTAATGGTTATTAAATTGAACAGCACTGAAGAAACCACACTGGGCTGGAGTTTGCACTGTGAGTGGGAACAGTGAGTGCTTTGATATGCTGAGATGAACTTACGGGCCAATGGGCAGGGTCCTTCCTCTGTGATCCAGACCTCCAGGTCCCCAGATCTCATTGTCCATTGTCTCAGTGCCCAGATTTCCACTCTCACCGACAAACAGGCTGTTCTTGATTTCTTGTTTTGATCCATCATCATGAGGGAATGTCCCCCCACTAGAAGAGAAGTGCTGGAGGTGAAAGGGCTGCTCACACCCCTCCCCAACAGCTGTGCCCCAGGCTGTGGCACCAACCTGTGCCACACTTACCTCGCCAAGGTCAGGCCAATGCCATTGTCAGCAAACCTGCAGAGAGAGGACAGATGCTTCAGAAGAGATTTGGTTTTGTTTTATCATGTCAGACTAAAATAACCAAACCAATGAGGTGGAGGATATCAGGGCTTAATTACTGAACTGTGCTCACGGGGAACTCAGGCTTTTCCAGGTCTGTTCCCTGCCCAGTTTTGGAAGATGTTTTTTTGGCACATCCTGCAGTATATGCAGATCACATGAAGCAGCAGACATGCACCTGATTGCTCCAAGCTGAGGTTAAGCCAGTGATTACTGGGCATAGTTTGCTTGTCTGATAATTTTTTTTTCCTGTGTCTAATGACCACGCTCTTTGCACTGTTAGGTAAAAAGATCATGCTGCTCTCTCACTCCAACTAGTTCTTATTAAATAGTGCTTTGCCTTGCACACACCTCTGTTCTCCTGTGTTCATGTATCACAAAGGAAATGTTATAAAAGCAGAGAAGCTTGGCTTCTCTTTCATCAACAGGAAGATACAGATCAGGTCTTCCTTATTAAAAATAAATTATTAAATACAAATATATTTTCATTTTGATGAAATTCCAAACCTTTTAAATGAGATAAATCATAACTGCTAGTCCATGACTCTTGCTTATAGGAAGGTTACAATTAATCTTCTAGGATAAGTAATTCTTGATAGTATCGAAGAATCATAGAATTGTTAGGGTTGGAAGGCACCTTAAAAATCATCCAGTCATCCAGTTCCAACCCCCCTTCCAAGGGCAGGGACACCTCCCACTAGAGCAGGTTGCTCAGAGCCCCATCCAACCTGGCCTGAGAAACTGCCAAGGACAGGGCTTCCACCACCTCTCTGGGCAACCTGTGCCAGTGTCTCACCACCCTCCTGGGGAAGAAACTCTTCTTCACATCTAATCTGTATTGATCCATCTCTAGTTTTAATCCATTCTCTCTGGTCCTATCACTACCCAACAGCTTAAACAGTCCCTCCCCAGATTTCCTGGAGCTCCTGCAGATCCTGGAAGTTACAAAAAGGTCTCCCCGGAGCCTTGTCTTGTCCAGACTGAACAACTCCAACTATCTCAGTCTGTCCTAATAGGAAAGGAATGATATCAGCCTCTGATCATCCTCCTGGCCCTTCTCTGGACACATTCCAGCAGGTCTAGATCCTTCCTGTGCTGGGGACTCCAGCACTGGACAAGCTCCAGGTGGGGGTCTCATCAGAGTGGAGCAGAGGGGGTCCCTCCCTCGATCTGCTGGCAGCGTATCTTCACATCGGTGTCACTGAACGCGTCTGCAACTGATCTCAGCGAAATACCGGCGTGGGAGCCGCAGCAGAGCAAACCCCAGCTCTGTCCTGCTCCTGTCTGCAGGTGGCAGCCCTTCCCACGCTATCGGCTTCCCGGCCCCGTAACCGCACCCCGTAGTTTATACGCGAGATGCCACATTCGTCTGCCTTGATCATGCAATACAGAAGTCTCTTTGTAGCAATAGAAATGGAAATGGCTGTGGCTATAATGACAATTACGGTTTGATGGCTGCTTCCTCCAATTCACATAGTCGGTTTTTAGCAACCTCCACACATAGCCTCGCGTTCCTCACATAAACTCTGCAAGTGTCTGAATGACCCGAGTGTGATCTCAGAAGACAACACTTGCTGACCATGGAGGGGACTGGATACTTCTGGTTCATAAGTTCATAAGAAGCACAAACTGTGTTACTCAATGGTACATTTCTGACCTGCTACGGTCTCATTCTTGCCAACCTGCCCAGTCGCTAGAGCCAGTTCACACCACTGGCTGCCTTCAGAGGTTTGGGTCACTCAAAGGTAAGGCAGCTCTGGATGGGAATTGGACACCAGATAACGGTGTTACAGCTACTCCTACCAGGGTTATCACAATACACCTTGTAAAGTAGCTTTTTCCTTTTTCTCCTCTTTCTTCATTGAGGTTATATCAAGAGTCTGGCTCAGCAAAAGAAACTGTAGAAGATCATCTGTTTTCAAGTGCAAAACAAATATCTCTTCTGACCAGCACAGGAAATGGCCTTCAAAGATCACAACACACACTTGCCCAGTCTCTCTCCTTTGCTGCTGTGATGCATAGTTTTATGTCTGCTTCATCAGTACTTGCTTATTCAGCATAACAGTGAACCACATAAAACTGATCTGTGACCAGGCTTAGCCAGGGAAGGTGGTGGATTTTACTGTTTTCTTTTCAAAGGAGTATTTTCTGGTTTAGTTATTTGTTGTTTGAATCTATATATGTTTGTGTGTGTGTGTAAGTGACCATTTTTGAATGCTGGTCAGCATCACCCAGAGAAACAATCTGAGGGATCTTCAGTTCAGACAAAGCAGGTTTTGTTTGTGTAAAATAATGCCTGTGTTTACTTAACGTTTCATCTTTATTTCCATCTTGGCCATACGAAAGGTGCAATGTGATATAAATAGTCTGAACCACAGCTATGCTCGCCATAAACACCAGGCTGAACTCTGAGAGTTGAAATAAGGCAAAACTCACTGGCAGTTGTCCAGCCACACATCTCCACCCCTCAGCCAGGCCCCGTGATCCTGATTCTTGTAGGCAATAAAGCGCTCAATTATTGCAGGTTCCCTGGGCTTCAAAGGATCAGCATCTTTGTGTGGGCTGTATCTGTAACCAGAAGGAGAGAAGAAAGGTTGGTGAGGGAAGGTTGCCTTTCTTGATGCACAGCTTGGCTAAGCATCTGGTTTCTGCTAACTCAGGAACAGCTTTGGGACAACAGTCCATCCAAGTAGCATGTCTAGTCAAGAAACAGTGTCCAGAGCCAACTGCCAAGGGCAGGACAGTCCAGGCAAGGCAGTGGTAAAGACCCTCTCCAAGTTTCCTTTCACTTCTCCCTTATTGTAGAGCTGATACAGTGCTGAACACATGGAAAGTTTAGTATTGCTCCCAAAAGTCATATATTTTTTTAATCCCTTACTGTGATCCTTTAGCATATTCCTGTTAGGTAAATATCCTTTTGTTTTCCCTTTTGAGCATTCTTATCTCCCAACCTTGGCTATACTGTGGCAATGAGTACCACTGCCAAATTATCCTTGCTATGGAAAGGAATTAAAACATCTTGGAGAGAGATTGAGAGTATGTCCTTCACTATTCCCACTGTACATTACCCAGGACACACGTGCAAGATTTATTAACTCTAAACCTCTCAAGTATGATGAAATACTGGCCTGGTGTAGGAAAAAACCAGACACAAGTGAGAACTGTAACGATGCATGCCCTTGGCTGCTGCCACCACTCAGGACATAGGACATGAGCAAGGAACTGACTCACTACGGTGATGCTGAGCTTGGCCATCATTTACCCAGTCCTGAGGCACAGATCTTCCTTTTGCTACTAAAGAAGCATCTTCCATCACACTACACATCTTAGAAAACCTGACAGGTGAGTATCCAACTTGGTGCTAGCAGCTGATCATCCAGAGATTAAAATTCATGCCTCACCAATGGGTAGCAAGGCCAAGTTGTCAAATCATTAACAGATATTCAATAGTGCTTTGCTTAATAAGCCATCATATCAATCTAAAACTGAGCATCAGGCTGATAGGTTTCCAGTAAATTAATATTGCTTTGGCAGCTTCATCACTGGGAATTTGCTTTCAGAGAGAGATTTAGTATCAGCCCCTGTGAATTCCCCAGACACTGTAAAGTACAGGTATTTTGAGATGGATCCCAGTTTCATTCACATCCATATATACTAGGAGGAACACTACAGGGTACAGAATTTGACTCAGACATTTAATGCTGTAATAATCTCTCCAACTCTGTAACTGTCCAGCATATCTCAAAGTTTGCCCCAGACAGCTCAGCTATAATCTTTTATTTGCTCTCTCAGTCTTGACACATTGTAAGTGGAAAATGGTATAAATAATCTGAGTTGCAGCCTGTGATGGTGGGTAATCCCCAAACATAAACAATTCATATTATGAATTGCTTGGCTTCCAGGGGTCATTCCTGTCCTTGTATGGCAAGGGACAAATTGCTTTTTGTAATCACTTACTGTGCCTGTGGCAGCAGGCAGATTCCCAAGGCATGTGTTCAGATCTATGGAAAAGCAGCATCAGGCTCACAAGAGAATTCTCCCAAGAGCAAGCTGCTTTTAATAAGCTATTTTTCTAACAGTTACTTTTATCATTGAATGAATCATTTCAATTAATTGAGCATTAAACTAACATAAACAATATTCACTTTTTAACATCTTTTAGCATCAGCTGCAAGGCAGGGAACTGGAGTGATGTGGATCACAGGGTAACTGGTACCTGAGCTTCTGTCTGGGTTCTCTTGAGAGGAGACCAATCCCACCCCTGCAATGCTTGCCCAGTGCTTGACTACAGCAATCTGGGTAATGTATGCCTCAGGAGGAAAGCAAAAATATGTCATTCTCTCCTGCTAAGCAGAGATTTGCAGCAGGTTTCTCTTCCCCACGTGGTTTCTTCTGTCAATAAACCCAGTTGTAGGGGAATTCAGGCTGGGTGCAACTGTAGGCAATTGGTCTGCCAGGAAAGAAAACTATGAAACTTGAGAATATTTAAGTCCTTTTCTTTCCCTGGGGCTGCTAAGAGCCAGACTCATCCCCTAATGAGAAAAAAAGGGTGCAAGTGCCTTCCTTATGCCATTATACTTTGCCCACAAGAATACCTCTGCCTACACCAACCTCCTTGCTGGGGTCAGCTTTGGGAAGAGTGGGGATTCTCAAAAGCCGTCAGACCATGGTAGGTCTGCTGGTATGATATGCTCTATAGGGAGAGTTCCAGTAATTCTAAATTACTCCATTATGCTGTAGTGAGGCTGTGCACAGCAGCAGTGAGGAAGGGTCGCTCTGTGTATTTAATTGTAGTTTTTATTGCAATGTCATATTTGGAAATAGACATAAATTTGAAATCAAAGTGTGACTTCCATAAGCACACTCTGTCCTAAAAGAATGAAGGTCCTAAAAGAATGAAAAAAAAATCAACAGTGTTCCCAGGATATACTTTAATTTCTGTTTCCTGGGAAACTTGCTGCAAATTCTGCCCAGTGGGGCTGTTGATCAGAGAGCATTTAATTTTCTTAACTAAAAAAATGTCAATGAAACACCCTAAAACAGATGTAACATCTGCCAGCTCAGCTCAGAGCTAAAGAGCAAGGACAAAACCAGAAGGATGTGGGTGTTGGAGGTCCCTTGGGAAGGTGCATAAAGAAGATGAAGTTAGAAAGTGGTAAATCTGACGTTTCCTCAATCAGAGCCCCAAAGATATCACAATGATTCTTCTCAGCTTTCTTGGGGGCAATTTCACAGTTTTCAGTCAGCGTTATAGACAATTCTTTTCCAAACCAAACTGTGCAAAACACTTTACCTCCCAGAAATCAGTGTCAGAATAGGTCTTTTGTCCTTGGCAGAGGCTGGAGTGGTTTTAACACCATTATCGATGATCATTCCAGCCTAAACGAAAAGAGAAATTCAATATTATAGTATATTTATACATTCTACAGTTCTTTCCATCTCCAGGCTCTACTTCCAATTGTTCTAAGCCAAAGACACTTGCACAATCCTCTTAAGTGCTTCTGTTAGTAACATGTGAAACAGAGGGTTGCCAAGACTATCTAGGCTTTCATATACCCCCCAAAATTGCTGCAGTTTTCCAGAAACTTCACCTCACATGTAAATCTATGTATTCCCATACAGGCACACACCCTGCTGCAGTCTAAAGCATTTGGCAGTGGTAACAGCCAGCCCCACAACATGGCATGCTAAGGGTAAATAAGTACAGAGAAGACGATTAGACACAGCAGCCCGTATTTATCCCTCTAGAAGCTGTTCAGTTAATTGCTAACATTGGCAGTTGAGGTCTATAATTAGACAAGCTGCCAATAGATGCTCCTGGAGGCACTATTTTAAGAGTGCAGAAGCAGAGAAGCAGCCTGAGCAGAGGAAAGAGCCTCTCTGAACGCAGGAGAGCCAAGGGGAGCGGGTGCTGGCTGACTCCGCAAGCTCCCACGCCAGCACGCAAGCTGCTCTATCTGTCGACACAAACAAGCTTGCAGGAACTTCTAGTGAAACAGAAAGCAGAGGCATTAATAGCTTGCAGACCTAAAGAGCTGGAGTGAGGAGACGGGTGTTGTTTTCCAAGGGCAGCGTTCCCGTTGCGTGCAGACTCACCCGGTAGTTGGAATGCGCGCGGTTGTTGGAGAATTTCCCCATGGGCATGTGCTCCGAGTAGCCCGGGGAATACATGCCCGCCGAGGGCCCCGTTGGCACGTGGTGCAGAACAAACCAAAAGCCTGTTTCCTGAGAAGGAGAATGGACACCTGAGATGTTGCTGGAACTTTTTTGCTGGTTTACATTAGCCCAAGGACTCATCAGTAATGCCACAAGACGCAAGGCAGAAGGTTTCGGGACAAAGCAGAGTCAGCAGCATTGGCCTCTATAATTATATGCAGTGAAGAGTTTAACACACACATATATTCACATTCACACTCCTGAATCTTCAAAGGTTCTTAAGCTGAGCTTTAACACCTATATTGAAGGTATAATAGAGACTTATGCACACACATACACCAATGTCCTCCTATCACTGCACACTTGGACATTAAAAATCAGGTCAGTTTTATTAAGTTGCCTAATCAAGGATCCCAAATCCAGCTGCTGAGATTTGAAAGCTTTGGAAAGACCACATCTCTTTGTTAGGGCTTTATTTGCTTGTTTATTTGCCTTAGCAGGAAAACAGAGGCTCCTGATGTGACCAAGCATTACTGTACTGCAATCAGCAGAATCATTGCCAAAGACTTCACTGCGGCTTCACAGTCACATTTCCTTAATTTATTAGGTTTCACACTGAGCAAAGGCTCGGAAATTTTGTTACAGCCAACCAGCTCTAGAAAGCAGCAAGTGACAAGAAACATGGAGCAAAAGGAAAAGCATCCTTTTTCATTGGTGGCACTAGCCACATTAATATATGTCATGATTAAGCAGGTTCCAAAATGCCAGGGAGAGCTTCAGCCTTGCAGGGCTGTAACCTGTCTGAGTTGTTACTAAATAAGAAATTGCTGCACTCACTTCAGATCCTGCAGCTGCACAGTTTATAAGGTTGTTGTGAGGGTTGGCTATCCAGAAGGTGGATACAGCACTGTGGGTCAGGAAAACAAAGAATAACATGAAAATGACATTTGAAGCACACACCAGAGTCACCAATCAACTCCCCCCAGTACAGGGCTGATAACTCCCCAGATAAGGGGTCCTGCCTAGGGGGCAAGGGGAACGTTTTTTCCTTTTTCTACTCTGCAGTTTGACAGAAAGCATGGCCTTATCTTTTACAATCCCAAGTATTAAACGAGGAATTTTGTCTGCAATTCCAAGCCTGCTATGAAGCTGTCAGATGTCAATCATGTTTTATGATAAGGTAAATATGTTGTTACACAAGTCACAGAAATTTGCCCCCACATAAGCTCCTAGGTTCATTAGAGAGTCATTAAACCAAAGGACCCAACGAATTGCCTCTTAAAGGCTTTCCAAGTGTACCCTGGTATCTGCCTTTTCCAAGAGCTGCTGTGTTTCATTAACTTTATTTGCTCTCACCCTCCTATGCATTTCTTTTGGGACAAAAGGACTCCATTTGTCTAATGCACATAAAAGGCTCTTAATTGAAAGATTCCCATCAAGGAGGGAAGACCAATCCATCACTGTCCATCCCCTGACATACAGCATTCATTAACCAACACACATGTGAACTTTGAGAGGTAAATATGAAGCACATAAAGCGAGCAGACTGGCCCCCTAAATGTGTTGAGTGAGATTTGCCCTTCTGCAGGGGATGAATTTACAGAACCCTTATGTATATTTTAATCTTGCTATGAAGGACTTCACAGGGGCTTTAGGCCAACTGATTTTACTGGCCTTGATGAAGTTCTGTTTGCACAACTTTATCATGAAAACATAACATTGTTTTTTTCTATTTTGGGCATGGGACAGGCCTAGAAAGAAACAATTTGAGATTATTTATAGACTGCTACATAGGCAAGGGCAAGGACATTGTATTTCCACTGCGACCTGCCTTTCAGCCTGATCCCATTCCTCAGAGCCACGTGGATTGGGCAGGTTACTGTGTCATTTGGCATAATCCTATTGTCTTATGAGACATTTTCAGNGTGACCAAGCATTACTGTACTGCAATCAGCAGAATCATTGCCAAAGACTTCACTGCGGCTTCACAGTCACATTTCCTTAATTTATTAGGTTTCACACTGAGCAAAGGCTCGGAAATTTTGTTACAGCCAACCAGCTCTAGAAAGCAGCAAGTGACAAGAAACATGGAGCAAAAGGAAAAGCATCCTTTTTCATTGGTGGCACTAGCCACATTAATATATGTCATGATTAAGCAGGTTCCAAAATGCCAGGGAGAGCTTCAGCCTTGCAGGGCTGTAACCTGTCTGAGTTGTTACTAAATAAGAAATTGCTGCACTCACTTCAGATCCTGCAGCTGCACAGTTTATAAGGTTGTTGTGAGGGTTGGCTATCCAGAAGGTGGATACAGCACTGTGGGTCAGGAAAACAAAGAATAACATGAAAATGACATTTGAAGCACACACCAGAGTCACCAATCAACTCCCCCCAGTACAGGGCTGATAACTCCCCAGATAAGGGGTCCTGCCTAGGGGGCAAGGGGAACGTTTTTTCCTTTTTCTACTCTGCAGTTTGACAGAAAGCATGGCCTTATCTTTTACAATCCCAAGTATTAAACGAGGAATTTTGTCTGCAATTCCAAGCCTGCTATGAAGCTGTCAGATGTCAATCATGTTTTATGATAAGGTAAATATGTTGTTACACAAGTCACAGAAATTTGCCCCCACATAAGCTCCTAGGTTCATTAGAGAGTCATTAAACCAAAGGACCCAACGAATTGCCTCTTAAAGGCTTTCCAAGTGTACCCTGGTATCTGCCTTTTCCAAGAGCTGCTGTGTTTCATTAACTTTATTTGCTCTCACCCTCCTATGCATTTCTTTTGGGACAAAAGGACTCCATTTGTCTAATGCACATAAAAGGCTCTTAATTGAAAGATTCCCATCAAGGAGGGAAGACCAATCCATCACTGTCCATCCCCTGACATACAGCATTCATTAACCAACACACATGTGAACTTTGAGAGGTAAATATGAAGCACATAAAGCGAGCAGACTGGCCCCCTAAATGTGTTGAGTGAGATTTGCCCTTCTGCAGGGGATGAATTTACAGAACCCTTATGTATATTTTAATCTTGCTATGAAGGACTTCACAGGGGCTTTAGGCCAACTGATTTTACTGGCCTTGATGAAGTTCTGTTTGCACAACTTTATCATGAAAACATAACATTGTTTTTTTCTATTTTGGGCATGGGACAGGCCTAGAAAGAAACAATTTGAGATTATTTATAGACTGCTACATAGGCAAGGGCAAGGACATTGTATTTCCACTGCGACCTGCCTTTCAGCCTGATCCCATTCCTCAGAGCCACGTGGATTGGGCAGGTTACTGTGTCATTTGGCATAATCCTATTGTCTTAATTCCCAGCAGTGGCTGCCTGCCTGCTTCTTCCAAGCCAATGGAGCTGCAGCCAGAGCTCATCCCTCATCCCTGTGCTGAGTGTCCTCAGGTGCTGCTCCAGGAGTAGCATTAGGGTATTCATGCACTTGTAGGCTGGATGAGCACTGTCCAAAACAAGCTATTTTTCTGATGAAACTCTGAATTATTTTACAAAGGAAGACATAGCAGATCAAAGTACTTTACGACCTTTTCATTAGATTTCTGCCTATCATTCCTAGTACTTTTTCATATAGCAGTCTTCAAAATTACACAAAATATGTCTCTCTTGACTATTAAATGGATATCAGTGGAAAATGAGCACAATAGATGATTAACTCTTATTTTATGAATGGAGACATTAACTGTAATTTATAAACAAACACAGATGTGCAAAGGAGCATTTCATGAATTAATCTCTTTCCCTTGCCAAGCTAAAAATATGTTTCTTTGGACAAAAATTCAGTTTGTTTTAAGGACAGAATGGGTAATACTGATACAGTCTTAGGGGATTGAGCATTAGTTCCAAATAAAAGAAATCCTCTAAAGATTTTTAGCTGTGAGGCATCAATCTAACTGTCTCATTTTCAGGATGGAATTCTGTCTCCAAAGACCTTCTTTGTGGGTCAGAAATTTAGCCTCTTTTTGTGGGTAGGTTCCCCCCACCCCCTGAACTACAGCAGAAGAAATTATTGGAGAAAAATCTGTACTATGGGCAAAAATGTTCCTGTCTCCCAACAGCTTCAACACAGAATCTATAGTCTGTGATCTGAAGACAAATCTTCACCATGGAAGACCTCCCATTCTGTTGCACAGGGAACTTGTCCTCAAGGTCTTGCCTCTAAAAGGCAATCTTGACATCCAGCTTTTAGTGGAAAACACTCTGAAAACAGTGTGGTTCCACAAATCACAAATCCAGACTACTTGCTATGCTCCACATACTACAGCTAGGGATCCTCTTGCCTAGCTGCTAAACAATGAACAACCCACAAATTCCTCTAAGAAAAAGTTCTAATGCTTAGCTCTGTGGCCAAGCTGGTTGTGTTTCTCCTATACTTCACCTGATTTTTTTTCTAGAAGACAAGACAACCACAAAAAGAACCCATAAAATCCCTTTCTTATTGCAAATGCTCCTATAATTCTCATCTAAATCTCAGTTGGCAGATCTGTAAGGTGAATCTGAACTCATGTAGAGACAGTTAGAGATCCAATGGGTGTCTACAGTCTTTGATCTTTTGTTGCCAAATTCCAATTCTGTGCTAAATTGCATTGTATTGTTTTGGTTTCACTCCATAGTTGGAGCAGACTGAGCCAAAGGAATGCATAACACTAATGCTGTATCATTGAATTTCTGAATTAATAGGAGTATTTTCAAAATCAGCCACCATTCGAGATGAGCACGAGTGTCAGAGCACAGCCCATTCTGAAAGCAGCAAATTTTTGATGAGCCATTGGGATCAAGACTCCATAGAGAACAAGACATCCCTGTCTACTCTGAAAGAGACATTTTCAATATCTGAGGTAGGAACCATCTCAATTGACTTTATGCTAAAAATGAAAGTTACACCCTAATTGTGTAAGAATTTGAATAGCACAAGTATAAAGTTCCCAAGGGGACTGTTCTGCCAAACTTTGGGGCATGCAGCCCAGACCTCTACAGTTGGCTACATAATGCTGTCTTTTATGGCAAAGAAAAGAATGATGGACTCACCTGCAGTCCTGCCTAGGTTTAGGGATGTATCCAGGGTAAGCACCCTCTGTGATCAGCTTGCACATCCTGCTGTCTCTGTCAGAGGGGAGCAGAGTGCTTGCTTTAACAAGCAGTCCAAGGCAGTGATCAAATGTGTTGCGCTCTTCTGGGCCATCCTCCGTAAAGAAGCAGTGGCCCAGTGCATCATAACCCACAACATCTTTCACCTGTATGCACAAAACAGAGGTCAATGTTCAGATTTCATGCACTGCATAGGAGGGAGAAACTTTACAGTGATGGCACAGAGGAACATCAGTACCCTCTTGAGCTCAGGGTGCATAAGCAAAAACAAAAGCAAGATCACTCTCTGCTCTTAAGACTGGCTAAGCAATAACTCCAACACTTAAATTTAATTGGAGTTTGTCATCACCTAGGAAATGTTCATTCCAGTCTTTTGTTTGTCTGTGAAATCAGAGACTGTCTTAGCACAAGGCTGGAAAAAAGATGGGGTGGGGGATGAATGGCAGACATTAGATGTTCAAATTGCATCTGGGCTCATTTATCTTCACGTAGAGTTACATGAGAAGCTACATAAAATGCATCTGAAAAATTCAGCTGAGCTGAAAAAATATTTTTTCAGGCTATCAGAGAGGCAGCAAGTTGTTTTCCAGACAGGCTGTCTTGTTTTAGGTTTGAACTGATCCTTTTTTCCAAGTTGTTGACAGAAGCTTTACTTGACCCTGAGACAAATCAGCTGGTGTTAATCAGTGCAGTTCTGGTTTTGGTTTGAATGTTGTTAACATCGGAACACCGTTGTGTTGGACAGACCAATACCCATCACACTGCTGAAAGATCTGAGAAAACAATTTCAGGAGCAGATATGTGAATCCAAAGCCTAAGGCTGCAACTGACCGGGAAACAACAGCGCTCAGACACACCGTGTCCAGCAAGTCAGTTGTTATTTGATAAGTTTGGGATATGAAGAATGAATTTCAGATCTCCACTGGCCAGGTGAAGTGCTGGCTCGCCTGGGTTCCTTTCTTGTTTTTTGCTATCACCCATCAACCACTTTGGACTTAGGAAACCTTCCTGGCAAAGGTTAGCCCAACACCAATGCGTTCCTACCAACACTTCTGATTAAATAGCAATTGCCAAGGGGAAAAAGCCAACACTAAACTGCATAGAAGACCTGTTCTTTATGGTGTCATTGAGAGACACCGCCTGGGTGCTCAAGAGCCTGAAATACTTTTGTAAACAGGCCTGAAAGTCCTCTGCCATCTTTATGCCTTATTCTCAAGGGAAGAAGCACCAATTTAAAATGAAATCCCAGGACTAGTGTTTAAATTATTGCAAATATGTTTTCACATAAGAAAGAACACTTTGCCTGCCAAATCTATTACAAGCTTACATCTGCACACACATCTATTATGTATCATCCATGCTCCAGTGTAAATATGCAAATCTCTGAACACAAGTCATCACAGTAAATTAAACAAAACTAAAATGAACTGCAAAGTGGTGCATTCCTTTAAGCTACCTCACCTACATTTACTGCTAACTTCCCTGATCTAATTAGATGACAGTTTTTGCAAGGTCTAGTCTTCTTTATTTAGGTGTATGTACAAGACTGAATCATCACCTTTTGGAAGAATGAGTTGTCCCAGCCATTTACAATTTGCCATTACAGTACCTTGTAATGGTAAAGATTTACAGGATGGAAGAACATTTCAAGAGAATAAGTGATCTTCAGAAGTTTTCCCAACATGCAGGAAAGTCTTTTAGTCTTTTAAGATGCTGGAGTTGTATAGACACTGCCACAGAAACCTATTAGCTTTCTCTCACACAGTAATACTGGAAAGACACATAAGTAATGGTGCCGTGACATTTAGATGATGGAAACAGTTTCCCTAGAGAAATGTTAGCCACTTTGTAAGGCCATTTATCTTTCCAGCTAGCACAGCACAGCACCAGCACTGGGACATGAAACCCTGTTGTGATCAGACTTTAGTTGGACAAAGCCCACCTCTGTACATGAGGAGTAGCGTCACATCTCCCAGTACAGTGAGAGGGAAGCAAAGCAGAGAGAGGCATGACAGAGGGGCTCAGAGTCAGAAAACACCCGTTTCCTCTTAACTCATCTCTAAAAGCCCACAGAACAACATGGAATTATCAGCCAGGGACATGGTTCCCAATGTATTTGTCACCCTCCATTTGATTAATTACTCTCCCCATATCTCATCTCTCGGTCAGCACTGACTTTGTTTCCTCTGCGTGTTTTCATGCACAAGCCCAGCACTGAAATGCCTGGAAAGCAAATGAGAGGCTTGCTCCCAAATAACTTTTCCAATGGATTTAATTTTTCATTTGATTAAAATCTTTCTAATAGTCTATAATCTTACTTTAACCATGAGTATTTTATGGCCAGATAATGTCCTTCATAGTAAAACAATGGCTGTGTAGTATAGTTGGATTAGTTAACAGCAGATACCACTGGAGCAGTTAGATAGCACAACCTCTTCCATAAAGAACAGCTTTGCCCTGGATTCTGCCAGACTATTTATTGACCTCCATTTAATTTAATTCCCCAATAACTGCTTCTATTTTAGCTTGCACACTGGTGTGTAGTGGAAAGATTTGGAATCAGAGCAAAATTTCATCCCTGGGGTTTCAGTGGTGTAACTAGCTGGTTTTATGGCCAATATGTTGAAGGAAACATTGGGTAATCATTGCATTTTCAAACAATGACTATGGTGAGAAAAGAATTTCTACAGATTTATTTCCAGAAGGACCCTCAGTGCCTTTCAGTGAAGATGAATTTGCAGACAAGTGCAGAATAATCCCATCAAGGGAAAGGAGCTGATGTTGAGATAGTCACTTTTTAACAAACGGTACAGACAGACCCACAGAAAAACACTTACGTCATCAGGAATAGCTGGGCAGTCCTATTTTTCTAGTGTTTTAAGTATATCTCAGAAGTGACATGAGAGAAGTTGTATCAAAGCATATAGGGAAGAAACCTGTATGCAAATTACTAGCCTGTTTAATGACAATTAAAAAGAACTGATACCCTTCTCCCATTTGATAAACCATTTGCATGGGTACTCAACCACAGTCACATAAGAAACTGCTCTGAAATCAATGGGTTAATGATAAGGACATCATTAGGTGCTGTGCTATACTGAGATTTAATAGCCCAGCCAGGCTTTTTTGTATGGTTATTTCCGATGTGTGGTTTGTGCACATTATCAAGGCAAATTTTCCCTCAGCAAAGTATGCCTTGGATCTACCTGATCTCAGAGGAAATTAATGGTATCTGGGGAAAGATGGAGCTCATTGCTGTCTGCACAAATGGTGTTCAAACATGCAGAAACAGGTAGTGTTGCCAAAATTGGAAGATAACTGGCAACTAGAAAATGTATAGAATAACTATTGTAATAATTAGAGTCCTGTGTGGGTGTCTGGGAATATATCTGATGCAGAAGGAAGAGGAAAGGAAATAAAACTTAGTTGGAAAACAGATGAGGAGATTGTGGTGGGATCACCTGATGAATCAAAGCATGGAGCTGCTGACTTCACATGTCTATCATGGAGCAATGAAACAACATTTAAATGATGCAACCTATGGAGCATATCTGTGATGCAACTGAACAAATGTGGTCAGGCTGTTATATTTCACTGGGGCTTTCTTTTCAGCTGTCAGCAATATTATGGTTAAAATAAAAACAAAAACAAAACAAACAAACAAACCAAAACCAAAAAACAGATGAAGTATTATGAGTCAACTTTAGCATTTACATATTTTGATGAACTATAATCAACAGGGATTAAATTCTTGACTGACATTTCAGATGTCCTATACTCTGAGACTTCTCTTGAGTGCCTTGTGATGGAGGCAAAACACAGTCATTTAGGGAATTGTGGCTGTAAAGTAACAGCAAGAGACTCAAGCTGTTTTCATCAGCTAAATCAGCCTGACTAAATTTCATCATGCCATTTTGGCTGGAAAAGCCTGAGCACACAGTCCCTATGCCATGGATCCCCCACAGCACAGTTGTCACTTGGAGAAAGTACAAGAGACAGGACTATTTTGAAACGCTACAAACCCATCCGTCTGACTGATAACAAAAATGCCAGGCTCTGGGTATTTGGTCTGGCAAGTATTAATCAACAGGGAATGAAGATCTCACATTAGATCCAGAAGCAAGGCTTTAACTGGTCTGCTGCTCATCAACAGCTGTGCAGGCTCTGCACAGCCAGAGAATGTGTTTATGGAGCCATTGCCCATGATGGTGTGACAAACTAATGCTGCCCTTCCACCCTGCACATTAATCGTTTACTGAGCCCTTGCACTTGAGACTTTGAATTGGGAAGATGATGCCATATGGCCCTGAATGCCTTATATAATTTGTATAGTAGAATGTCTTTTTTTTTTTTTTTTCCAGAAGCCATGTTCATTTAGTTGGTTTTTAGGATCATGTTATAAACTTAGAAGGATAGAGGTCAAAACCAAAACCTCTGATTCATAAATAGCAGATAAAAAGCTGCTCTGCTTCTGAAGCTGCAATTTCAATGCCCTCTCTTCAACCCCTGTGCATTTTAATTATGCATGGAGACTTGGCCTTCCAATGTTGCCACTTTGAGAGGTTGTAACCTGCAGTCCTTGCCAAAAGAAAGACTGTAAGACAAAGCCCACCGTGTTCTAGAGTCAATAAAAAAGGAAGAATTCATCAGCAAGTAAAGGGCAAAAATAATGTCTTAGCTAGGTATTGAAAACAAATACTACTTCCTAAATAAGTTCAAGGAAAATAGATTCTTACAGGCTCCTACTATGAGATGGCATGGTAACTTTAAAACAGTGGCATGGATATGAACTACTAATGCACAGTGGCCATCTAGGTAACAACTGATGATTTTAAGTCTTTTCTTAAAGCTCTGCTAAATATGGCAACAGGGCTCTTGACTGGACAAATGCTCCTCTTCAGGGCTCTCATACATGTTTTTCGTTTTGAAATACACTGGGATCTCACTGAATGGATGACAGTCCTTTTCCTGCAGAAATTGTGTCATTTTAAGACTTTGCATTTGAGCTGATACTTGGGTAAAAGTTGTCAAACCTGATGCTTATTTCACATCTTCAGCAGCTCAGAAGGGGATAGATTTCTGGACATTTCCTTAATGTCCAGAAGAAGCAATAAGAAGCAGCCATCAGGGGTGATATAAGAGTGAGGAAAGTCTTTTGGAGTTATGTGCCAGACTCCAGGATGCTCAGTAAGGCAGTGGTGATTTTCCTCTGCATTCTTATCCCAAAGAAAATGGCACTCCAACATCTGGGGAGAATCTGGATGCATTCTTAACATTTCTGGTGTGTTGTAACTTGCCTGGTAAGCATAAGTTGTTTTATAGATTTATCCTAAAGGATTTCTTGTTTTGGAAGGCAACTCTGACAAATCAGAGCTCTGTAAGTGCTTACTGTTGTGCATGGCATTGCAAACATAAACCTTTATTATGGGAGAGATGAAGCACACTTAAACCTTCTGATTATCTTCTTCAAATAGCAAGCTGTCTGTCTATAGATAGATCCAACTACTCATTAAGGACGGGCTGGTCTGCAGACATTGCTGCACACAGACAAAAGCTCTGCCTGCTCTGAGTCACATACAGACTGCAGTGCCACACTGGCCACCTCCTTTTTGATGCAGGTTGAAATATGCCTGGAATATATATCCACAGCAGGAAGAGTCAGACAGTAGCTCTAACAATAAAACACAACATGTCCTGCCATAATATATCTGCATTCATGATGTAAGGAATGTGTTTGTCTGGTGCCTTGATGTTTTGAGGTAGATTTGGGGGTTTCTTACCAGTAAGCCATTGGATCCATGGACTGTGACACAGCGGGAGAAGGTATGGTGGATGGAGACGTCCTTCACGTACGTTGGAGGGTTGTAGCCTCCTTTCTCATCCACATCTCCAGCCATGTGGAAATGAATTGGGTAATGGCCCATAGTCTGCTGACCCATATATTTCAGTTCTAGACCTTCAATATGGGTAGCCTTAAAATCGAGGCCAATCTGGAGAACAAGAGAATATCGGTCAAGAAACATATAATACATTGAGG
Organism: Ceyx cyanopectus; assembly: GCA_013401355.1. Taxonomy (NCBI): domain Eukaryota; kingdom Metazoa; phylum Chordata; class Aves; order Coraciiformes; family Alcedinidae; genus Ceyx; species Ceyx cyanopectus. The sequence goes on along the minus strand of VYZU01061721.1, from coordinate 183,426 downwards.
GTAAGAAGGAGGGGGGATACAAGAATAGGAAGGGTTGCAATGTATCTGCTACAAGGATTTATCATGTAGACAAATGGAGTGTATGGCTCCAGGGTGAGGGAAAGAGGGTCCTGGAAGATAAGGGGACCACAGTTGCTCTGATTCCATCACTGCTGCCACAGCTACATTTAACTTAATTTTAGAAGGAAAACAATTTACATTTAGTGTTTTCTATGAGTTTCAACCAGCTGGGTTCAAATCAAACTCCCCAGGCTGAGTACCACCAGAATCTGAGGAAAACTAGGATCAGGATGTAGAGACTGTGTCTTGGGTGGGTTAAGTGCAAGCCTGCCTGGCTAAGCAATGTCTGCAGGGGCATGAGATGCACTTCAAAGCCAAAGGGCAGACAGCAGCAGGAGGGTGGATCTGCTGTACTATGGGGAGAGGCTGTTTGCTCAGTGGCTGACACAACAAATTTTTCCTTTCCTGCGTCCTGGCTTCCTTGGTATGTGAAGGTGTGGCTGGGAGGATGAAAGTGCAAGGAGAGGGCTCCAGCCCTACCTTGATGTGTCCCCCAAAGGTGTCGAAATCAAAGAAGGAGCATAACTTGCTGCTGTACTCATAGCACTGCCCCTCCATCTCGCCCATCACCACGATGTTGCGGCTCAGCAGCCCCACTTCTGCCCGCATGTCAACACCATCAATGACTTCTCCAGTGTGGAGGTATGTTGCTTTCCCTAAAGGAACAAGATCCAGTTTCAGGGTTACTCTGCCAATGCTGCTGGTATTCCCTTATGCTTTTTATGGTGGGGTTGGCATGATAATGAAAGCAGTAACTGAGTCAGCACAACCTGTTGGCCAACTCCTCAAAGGAGGGAAGGCTGGAGCACAGGTGTCACCCAAGGTCTTGCTGAGATATTTGCAACAGAGGAAGTGGGATTTTTTAGTCTTAAATCGCTTCGTTTATCCAGGGTCTTAAACCAACAATCTGTTAGACAAAGCACTTTTCCAAACTTGAAAAGGGAGTGCAATCATTCAAGGTCTTTTTACTTCAGATTAGAATGATCTGTGGCCTTTTTAGCCCTAGCTGTTCTATGAACATCCAGTGCAAAGAAAACTGATTATTTATCTACTGAAAAGTTCTAAATCCCTATTTTTAGCACAGCACTTCGTGTAGTGGAGACAGTGGGAGCTGCTCAGGTCTCACAGCACTCTTCATGGGTGAGCATCTGTCTGACTCTGCTAACACCATGGCTCTTAATCTAAGCAAGGAGAGTACTGGGCAGAAAGCCTTGTAGAAATTGTGGCCTGGGGCAACTTCAGCTCCTTCATCCAGCTTGTGGTCTGCAAAACCTGCTGCTGCCTCCCATCCCAAACCTCTCCATTTTAGATCCATGCACATGCCTCCAACTTGCTCTCATTGTTTCCTTCTGCGCCATGGTAGTTGGAGTCAATGGGATCTTCCATCTAGCTCATGACACATCTCCTCTTGCCAGGCCAAGTTACTCATCCTCCACACATACACCTGGCTCCAAGGAGAGGTTAAAAGCACAGAAGTCTTTCCCTGGCCTGACCAGAAGGGGGTGAAGCCCGGGCAGTGTGAATGTCTAGAAAGCAAAATAATCTCCTTGTTGTAATTCATTCAAATATATTAATTCTCCCTCCTTCCTTCCATGGCTTTCTTCAGAGAATGCAGATGGGAAAAGGTTCATCTTACTGACTACATTCTGTATTATTCCAGTAAAAATAAGTAATAAACTCTTTAAGTAAACATGGAACTTTAAGGAATTCTCCACTTGCATGTATTTAATTTCAGTGGAATCATTCAAATCCATAATTAGAAACAAATGGCAAGCATGAGACCTGGCTAATGCTGCAAAGCACTTCATGCTTAAGCAGAGGTGCCAAGTCAAGGGGAGGATTTTGAACATTAAAACAGTCTTGTTTTTAACCAAAACATCGATGCTTTGACTTTATAACAAAGATAAGCATACCCCATTCACTCCCTCTTCTCCTGCAGCTGAGAGCAGTTAGTTTGATGGTAATATTGGGATCTGGGGAGGGTGAGTGATCCATATTGCTCTGAGACTGCTGTGCTGCAGGATGGGGTTCACACCACTACATGTACCCTCTGCCTCCACCTTCAAAACAATACACTCACATGAAAAAGTGCTGTTAACTACAGGAGTGGTAATGGCAGAACAGGTGGATAGGGCTGCGGTGGGAAGATGAGGCTCCTTCAAACTCCACACTCAGCCCAAGAAATGAGGGGCTGCAAGGAAGCACAAGTTTGCACCTTGACCAATTCTGCAATTGCTTCCCTAGAAAATCCTGGGCTTCCCTGTCTCTCTGCCCTGGAACCACTGAATCTCATCAGGTGTGTGTTCAAAATCAGACCAAGGCCATCCAAAAAGCAGCTTTGCTACATTTACTCACATACATTTAAAAAGCTGCTGCAGTGTCCTCTACATGAGAATACTCTGTGCTGAACCCTGGAGTGAGTCTGTTAAGGAGCACAGGTTCTCATTATGAAACAGGTTTTAAGCTGTTATTTTTCAGTTTCCCCCAGAGCTGACCTTTCCTTGATTTACTAAAATGCAGGAAGAAGTTCAGGTAATCATAAGAACATCCTATTTGAAGCCACATCTCCAGGATTTGTGGCAGTGAAATTAGATAGGCAGTTTTGTTATTTGTGCACTGAGCCCTAGAATAATAAATGTCATGCTTGCATGTATTTAATTTAATTTAACACCAGTCCAGACATGCAAAATAGGGTAAGCACTGACAGGAATGTTAAATATGGACTGACCAGTTTCTAAATATAACTCCTTGGGTGCATGTTTTTCACTTTGTGCTTTTGCTGACTTGACTTGTTTGGCGATAAGAGAGATGGAAAGCAACTCCTTTCCAATGTAAAAGTGGACTTTGAATAATAGCTTCTTTAACAGAGTTTTGAAAAACAAACCTCTCCTGAAGGCAGACAGAAATTCAAGCTCCCTGTGGCAAAGGGGCCATGCTGCTGAAATGGCTCATGAAAGACAGACCCTGGCACAGGAGTCTTTGGGTGATGTACATGCCTGCTGGGAAACAGCACTCCAACCCCAGGCAATTCCCACGGGGCTGGGAGCACCATGATGAGCCTGTATAGACACATGGCACTTCCAGGGAGCCACTGGGGCATGTGTAGTGATGAGCATGAAAAAAAAAAAACAACATAACAAAAGAGTCTGCTCCATGAAGAGTTCAGGGAGTACACACTGGAATGGGAGCATCTCACCTTGCAGAGCTACAAATGTGAAGTTAAGTTGTTGCTTGGAGTCAACACACAGAGCCTTCCCAGAGAGAAGCCATGGTACCTAAGACCCTGAGCAAACACTAGACCAAGGGAAAATACAAGCCAGAGGTTTGCAAACTGCCACTGAAGTGGTTTGATACTAAATAGCCAAGACTGTACTTTGAACATGGGAGGAACTTGTCTGCTGCTTCAGCACCAATGCTGATGCCTGTAATTGCCCTAATGCTATCAGACCCTGAGGTCACTGATTCACCATCTCCTCCTTTGGCCTTGGTCTTGCTGCTTGGACAGACATTGTCCCACCAACAAGCCAGCCTAGTGCCATGCTATAATCTAAACCAAACAAAGCCTTGCAGTGACATGGATTACATCTCCCCACAACAGGCCTGTGTGATGGACTATGAAAAACACCCTAGGCTTGCTGCTGCATTTGTCATACCACTGCCTCCAGTTAGCAAAATGTAAATTCACCAGGAACAAGTTCTTTAAAGTGTGGCCTTTCCTGTCAAAAGTCTTGATTTAGCAAAATATGAGCACATTTCCATGCCTGTTACTCAAGACCATAACTCTTAAAGTCACAAGTTGTTGGTAAGGACAAGGTAATTGTTGAAAGAAAGTATGCATTAAAATAAACATAGATGATCCACTAATCAAGGGCATGCTTATGTCAACAATGCAATTCAGAGCAGAGTCTCTCCAAACTGTACAAAACTCCAGGAAAACCTGCCATACCTGAACCTAGCCATAAAACTTGAGTCTCTGGCCTTATCAGACCTAGGAAGGGTGGAATTTTAAAACTATTTCAGCTACTACAACTGTTCAGCTCTGATGAGTTACACAGATGTCTCTGAAACCTTCCAGCTACACTCATGCATTCCTAAATGCCTTGGCTTCAAATGACATCAACTGCTAAATCTGCCTTTCAGAAGTGAAATAGGCACTTGAAGGTCTGGGTTTGCTGAAAATAAAGCAGAGCTAAGATGCTCTGGATTTATTTTTATTGTCCTCTAAGGAGCCTTCATTCTCCTTTGGGCTCTTCAAGGCTAACACCTTCTCTCCCATGGTCTTTTAATGCTTCCTAAACAAGAGTTTTTAAAGTAAACGCTAAACACTAACTTGTCTGTTCCACTCACATAATCCAGTGACAGTGAATCCTTCAGGGCATCTTTAAATTTGTTCAACTCATTGTAGATGCCAGCCCAGACCCCTGTCAGACTTAGCATTTCCGCCAAACATTTGTCATCACTGATGGTAATGCCTCTATTGTTTACATTTAATAACCAAGAAATGTTCACACAGGCTTCCTGTCAAATCCTCATTATTCTGAATTATCTTGATGGGGTTTGCTATTGCATCCCTAAGCCATAAACCTGTAATGCATTGTAGCATGTTTTGAGTAAGCTGACCAGCTTCTTGAGTCATGTAGTACAACCTGATCTCTTAATGAATAAATAAATATTCCTTGTAGTCATAATTTGTATATCAAAAATTAAGTTTCCAGTATAAATACATAGAGTAGAAAGGACAAAACTTTATAAGGAGGTCACAGCTAACTAAACCTTCACTGGACAGTGTTCTGCTGGGTAACTCATCCTATGACAACCCTTCATCCCTTTTCTCCTTCAAGACCCTGCATGGTATCCTGCAAAGGTCAGGAGTACAACCTCCATTGTAGGAGTCTGAAGAAGCTTGAGTTGATGTGGGTATTATTAAGCTTATGTTTAAATGGCATGTTGGATTAAATCCTCTGAAGCTGTTTGGTTTCAAGGCTGAAATGAGTAGATCTTACTGCTGCAGATAGGTGTGACAGGAAGATTGATGTGGACTGAGGACAGTGCTCTGTGTGTAGCACTGAGGTCTTTTAGTGTTTTATCCCAATGGGAGTGTCACATTCCTCCCTAAACTCACTCCTGTCCCACCTGATGCACTCTTTCTGCAGCACCTACTGACATACTGCTATAAATTGTAGGTTTTCCCTCTCTGACATTCCAGGTTTTTCCTCTCCAAATCATGACATATAAGTTTTTGCAGCTGTGATGAAAAGATTAGCCAGGTCTAGTGGACAAACCCTTACTTAAATCAGGCCCAAACTCAACCCTTCTGAACCACTATGTAAACTTGAGTATGTTTCTGTGAACACTGGTTCTAGGCAATGCTCAGAGGTAGAAGAGTGAGCTCTGAAAGACTGTTAGGACCACTTCATAACATCTCCTGACCAGCCCTCATACACCCAGGTTGCCTTAAAAAAGTGCTTCTGGCAAGTTCCAGACAAAATGATAACTTCTAAAGAGAACTCCTACATCTCTAAAAGTATCTGAACTTTGACAATGGAGTAATTTCTCCCATCCTTACAGCACAAGATGAATGCTGACACAGGCTGTGAAGTTGTTAGACAAGTACGCATTTCAGATTTCTAATTCAAAGTTCTCTGCATGAAGATCACAGTACACTCTGTATCTCTCTCGTATTTGCAACCCAATAAGCAGCATTTGAGATGTGTGTGCTTCTAAGCATAGACTCAACAGTATGTAGGATAAGTGGAATAATTATGCCAGGCACAAATAGCTTTTTCATGCTTTATCGAGAGCATATAGGAGCACAAAAGAGCATTTCATCATTTTTGTTCCATGGTGAAACTTATCAGCATTAGTAGAAACTTCATACAGAGCAACCAAGATGCAGATAAGACTTGTTTCCCAGGGAAACTAGACAAAATAGTTGATCTTTCCTACTATCCAGTTCTATCATAACAACACAACCCTTCCTTCCTTCCTTCCTCCTCCCTCCCTCTGCCCTGTACTGTTGTCCCTCCCCAAACCTTGTGAAGTTGGAAGATCAAACAGTTTTAATCTGTTCCCACAGAGAAAATCTAGGCAGAAAAACGACAAGTGTAAAAAAGTTAAACAAAGGGGGCAAGTGGAGAAAAAAGTTTCATTTTATTGAGCAACCATTGGGAGCAGGACCTACAGAGATGAGTCCTCATGCAAACCATGCTTACTCATGGGAACCATGGTTTTGACATTAGCATAATTACTCCAATAAAGGAGTGCATGAGAACAGAACCTGGGTGCCCTCCCTCACTTTCTACACTAAGATTTGCAGAAGGCCATGGTTAGACAACTAAGGCCTACAGAAATTAGATGGCAGTTGAGTATTAATGCTCTTAAGCTGGTTTGAAAAGCCCAGCTTCTAATCAACTCATTTCTAGCAAGTAAAGAATGTATGAGTCTTCAGCAGGAAGTATCAAATATAAATGGGACATGAGCTAACTAATGAGTTTGACTTATTTGGCACAATATGCTAAACCATGTCTATTAAAATATTATTAAATGATGAGCGCATCAATTATAATGAAACCTTGCTATGCCAAGTGACTGTCCACAAAGCAGAGTTCTTCTGCCTTTTTTTAAACAAAGACACTCTTAAGTAGTTCAGATGTGACATTTAGGTTTCATTTTTTTTAGAAATTGAAAAGGGAAAAAAAAATATTAAAAGGCAAACAAGCCATCATGGGTAGGAATAGTTTTATCATTTGTCTTTCAAAGGGCAGACTTTTAGAGTTCTCAGCTGGTAAACTAAATCCCTTAGGAAAATTAAGCCATTTCACTTATTACAAATGACATCCCTCTGAAACCCCATATATAAATGTATCTGTGTCTTTTCTCAGAAGCTCAGGAGCAAAGCAATCTTGCATACCTCACATTGCAGGCAGACATTTATGATGAACATCTTCTGCATGCAATTAAGAGCCTAACGTGGCCACACAAGCCAGGCTGTGCTAAGGCTAGAGACATTTTTATGTGCTTGCTCTCTGTCATTCTCCCTTTGCACAGTGTTTCCTGAGCCACTGGGACAAATGAAACCCTTTCACAACAAGTTTCATCAAAATCAATGCCAGACCATGAGACAGTGGATTTGTACACATGTGCCCACACACAGAGAGGTTTCAGTGCAAGCCAAGCTCCCAGCGTGGTGGTGTTTGCCCCCTCCAGCAATGAGCACACCTTGAAACCTTCCATGGTGGTACTGCTGCTCACCTGGCAGGGCAGGGAGAGTGCAGGCATTTCTGTGCTGGCTGCAGGCATCACAGAGGGGAGGAGGCATGGAGAGCACACACCTCATGGCTCATTAGCGGTCCTTATTCTGGCTAATTGTATGTCATGGCACAGGGCAATGAATGAAGTTGTACAATGACTGGGCATAGAGCAGCTCAGGGGCCTCTTGGCTCCTAAAGACAGAGGGCATCTCAGTCTTCTCCAGGTTTTCTTTTATCTAGACTGAAACTAGAATTAGGCAGATACTTTTATTTTCTTGTGTGAATGTGTGTTTGGTACAAGAAAGTTGGATGTGATTTTTATTACTGGACTAGAACTTGTCTTGATTTATATAATCAGAGAAATCCCATTGACGTCAATGGAGTTGCCTGGATATAAGTAAGGGCAGACTTTGGCCCAAGTGTTCATGTAATTTGTGGTAATAAAAGGAATGTCCTAATTCTCCTAAAGAGTAATCGGAGACCAAGAACACAATTGCTTTAACAAGTGTTTCCACTGCTTCAAATTCACATGGACTTTTTTGTTGGTTTTAATCCTTCATTAATTTCCTTAAACTAAATGTAGTTGTCATTGTTGTAGAAGATAAATGTAATTAAATGAATTTCACAGATCTATTAGATAATGGGAAGCCTAAGAGGAGTATTCCTATGTCATCTTTATTTTTACTGACAGACTTCCAAGATCATCTTCATGATGTGACTTGTATCATACTAGTCTGGTACAGTTTTTCCAATAGCTCAAAAGTTGCTCAAGAAAAATATTCTGTTTGGAAATGTGTCTTCTTTGAAAGTACTAGTCATTTTAAGTCATGAGACTATGATACATTCAAAATGTGAATAACATTTTTCTTGGCTTGATGAACATCTCTCTTTTGAGCCATTCAACAGTGAATGGCTAGAGCTTTGTGGGGAGACAGCTGCCAAAGGAAGTATATTTGTGCCTTCCAGAAGATGTTGCATCAGAGATAATGGTAAAGTAGCTCATTTCACAGAACTGAGCAAACTCCCTAGTGCATTGGATGTTCAAAGTGCCTTCATGGTTTCTCAGAAAGATCTTACTGTAAGTGCGGACAACACCTCTGCCTAGAACAATTGTCAGTGTGTAAGGAAAAGATAATATGCATGATTTATCACTGGGCACATACTGCCTTTGAAATACAGTATCTGTTATTATATACTTTTACATTATAAAATAACTTCTGCTTTTGTATAGACATTAAAAAGTCCTCATCTATTCACAGAAGAGGCACTTCTGTGGTATTTCCATGCTTGGCTTATCACTGATGCTTGGCTTATCACTGAGCCAGAATACTGCTCTGGAAGAGAAAGACCACTTCACAGACTCAAGTGGGGATACAAATCTCCCACTTTGGATTTCACTTCTATGCTCATGCCAGTAATAGGCTGTGTTTCATCATGGTTATGCTACTTAGAAATAGAATTTAATATCTGAAGGTGACTTTGAAATCATTAGACTACGTCTTCTCATCAAAAGCAATCAGTTCTGGATTTGTTTCACCTTCCAAGAGAAAAATACTGTGGCTCTGCAAAGGTTCCAGCTCCTCCTGCTCAGACTGACCCAGGCAGCACCCTACTGACTCCATCTCCCCCAGGGCTGTGGCTCATGAGAACTCGCTGGCCACGTGACTCCAGAAATGTTTGGTTAATACATCACCCCTAAGCAATGCCATCTAGAGACACAGGAATCAAGAAACAGTAGCTTCTGCAGTACAAAACAGTATTTCTAAAATGGAAGATTACAGTTCTTGTTAAATATAACTTTCTTAGGAAACCAGCCAGTAGCCAGCTGCCCATTACTTCATAGCCTTACAATCTCCCATGGTCTGCTCCTGCTCTAGCTCACTCTTCACATCAGCTGTGTTCATATCCTGCTTTCTAGGAAGTAATACATTTTCAAATACAGTTATATAAAATTCTACATCTCAAATACATGACCTGTAATTGTCTCCCTCAAACAATTACATCCATGCAATAGTGTGCTTGGGGACAAAAGATGGAGTCAGCTATGGAAAGGGAAGGCAGAAAGGAACCAGAATCAAATCAGACGTCTTTCAATCTCAAAAGGCATATCTTTCTCCAAAGCATCTAAAAACTACCCATCAAATTCAGGTGCCTTTTGACTCTTTGCTTAATGGAGCCACCTCAGTGTCAATGACAGAATTTGTGAACTGCAACTGCAATATGAAGAGTTGAAGCATCTTACCTGCTACCTTGACCTGGGTGGGTTTGCAGGCTTTGCATGGCAGTACTTGAAACTCTTCTGCCTGGTACATGGAGTAGTCAGTGCTTGCTACTACCAGCCTGTCACCAGGTTTCCATGAGCTCACATCATCCACCAGGTTCAGGACTGTGCTGTTCACGTTGGTGTCAATGGTTACCGTAAGTTTTGGTTTCACTGAAAAGCCAAAACAGAAGGGTGGAGAATACAGTTAATCTTATCAGAAAATGCTTGCATTTTTTTTAATATCTTGTCCAGAACACTACCAAAAAAAGATTTTTTCATGCAACAGAAAACAGTTAACTCTTCCAAACATGGTATTCTCTGGCTTTGGCTTGGAAAGTGAGCAAACAAGAAATTGTTTTTTTCATTTAGTTGCAGGCAGGTGGATTTTCCACTAACCCCAGGACTAAATTTAAATGTAGCTCTTAGTGGCTCATTTTCACCACACCCACTTAGCAGCAGCACTTGTGGGCACTGTTATTTACAGCAGCCAAGTGGTCTTTAAGGTAATGACTGTTTTTTCCAGCAAAACAACAGTCTTCCACCCTTCTTTTCCCTCCAGTTGAGTGCCAGAAAATCTTAGTGACATGTCTAATGACCAGGTTAGGGACAGCAGTGTTGAAATTAATAACTACAAAAAATAGTATTACTTTTAAAACCTGTTGTCTTCTTACACTCTGATTCACTAATCCTACCTCATCCCAAAATGCTTTAGGAAAAGACAAGATATTTACAGGAAGGGACTTGCCAAGTATTTGCCATAACTTCACTGGGGTTTTGAGGCACCACCCTGTTGCATCTGCTAACGTTGAAGAATTTTTCCTGAGATAAATCTTCAACCATTTTATCTGTGTTCATGTCAATAACCCAGATGAAGTTTTAGCTTGGGGAGTTAGTCAAGTTATCCTTACACCAAACAAGAGCCAGTCATCTGAAGACAGTATTTCTGCTTTTCCCTGGTCTGGCTTTCAAACATGGGGCACATACCAGATCTGCCACACAGGAACCGTACTCTGTAGTTCTGGCAGCCCTCGCCTGTCTGGTCCTTGCCATGGCACAGAAACCTGTAATCGTGGCCACTCTTGTAGAAAACCTCAGTTGTTAAATTAGCTCCATCAAGCGTCATTGCCTGGAATGAGAATAGAAATATAAAGCAGGTCATACCAGGGGATTTGACCGAAACATTGAAACCAGCAGAAAGAGGGTGATGCACAACAGTTCTATCACAAACCATTGTGGCTGTTACACGTGCCACCCAGCCAGCACTCCAGCTGGTGCTCAAATGCAGCTATTTTATCCACAAGCTGCACAAATCATTGCTAGGTGCTTGGCTTTCTCCTGTATCTATATTAAGACTATGTGGGTTTTTTTGGGAGGAGCATTCTGAGCTTCACTAATATCTGCTGAGTGACATGGGTTTTCTCTTGCCATTGGTTGGGGGCAGATGGAAACACTGAACACAGATGTTTGTACCCAAATGAACTCATGGTTTCAAGCATCTTCACTGCACTCATTTCATTGCTTGTGGCTATGTCTGAACCTTGCAGAAGAAAGAGGTGGGGATCTTATTTCTTCTTTGCAGGCTCTCTAAGAAAAGAAACCAAAGCTGCTGCAATATCCATTGCTCCAAAAGGAACGAGGTGGTCTTTTCTCACATACAAGTACCAGACTGTAGAGCTGCCTTGAGAAAAAAAAGGCTGTGTAATGTCAAGAAGCAGGTGTGATATGTAGGTTCTCCTGTGTTTCTGCTGGGACAATGTCATTCCTCAGGGTCATGTTAAATTTCACAGTCTGGCTCTACAGCTTGCAATTCTTTTGACCCTTTTACAGAAGTGTCATGCATTGCATTGGGCAATCCAAGTATCATGTGCATTGTAACAAGGCACCAGGAGATAAGCCATCTTTCAGTGAAAGGTCTGATCCTGATTCTCTCACTCATGCAGACCTTCATTATTAATGAATGTATACATCCTGCTGCAGTGTATGGGATTAGCACCATCAGCTGAAGGAATGTGCCTCTGGCTGTGCCCTGCTTCTGTTATTATCATCAAATCTTGAATTTTCTTGCATGTAGCATAGCTGGAGCAGGCCAGCTGCTATAAAGCAGTGTGACTTTATGAAAGCAATGAGCAACACCAGATTACACTGCCTCAGGATTTGTCCTAACATCTGCAGGATAAACTGAAAAATATTGTCTGACTTGTAATATACATGGGGAAAAAATAGTCATTTAACAGATGAGGAAAAAAAAATGTTGTTTCTTGAACAGAATAATATCTTTCTTGTTTCTCTTTTAATATGCATGCTAGAAGGGACTCTAACAAATAATAGATGTATATGGAAGCAGAAATGAATGTAGATTTTCTAAGACCTGAAATTATAGGGCAGTTTTTTACTTTCTGTTCAAGAGGAGATTATTTAAAATATCTGGCCCTAGAAACTTCCATTAATATTGTCAGCATTCCTGTTTACTTCAACAGCCATGTTCTTGTAAATAAGGACACCACCACTGGTTCAGAATATGCAGGAACCTTAGGTTCAGCCTCCTAGAGACATGAAGATTTTATTGTCTTGACAAACATATGCAAGAAAAAGCTTGACTTTTTCTTTTTCTTTTTTCTTTTTTTTTCTCTCTTTTTTTTTTTTTTTTTTTCCTTTTTTTTTTTTTTTTTTTCCTTTTTTTTTTTTTTTTTTTCTTTTTTTTTCTCTCTTTTTTTTTTTTTTTGTCTTTAAAGAGGTTTTTTTCAATCTCAGAAAAGTTATATGATTTCTCCTCAGCATGCTGGCCTGATTGCAGAATTATAATGTTCAGCCCCAGACAGAATTCAAATGTCTTTCCACAGAGAAAAAGCAATTGACTCCAAGAAATGGCTTCAAGCTCGCCAATATTTTGGACAACCTACTACAGCTGGTAGCTTTACCACCTCATTACATTTTGTGATTAATCTTTTAGGTAGGATCCATTCCAAGACCATTTAAAAACTTTGAAATTTTAATGTGTTTTTCTTTTAATCTTCCAGCAGGGAACTACATTTCATGACAGCATCTCTGCTGTCTGTGACCCCATCTGTACTCCTTTTCATGCCAGAAGCCAGAATTTGCTAAAAGGAGCTCAATTCTATAGAAGTCTTGTTGCAGATTGATACAAGACTGAACACCAGGTCTTGTTGGCTCTGTATTAGCACAGTAAAATAATGGGTGTCTTTTCTTTAGAAATAAGTGTGACAGACAAGCACAATTATTTGGGGGTTCAGTGTCAATCCAAAGAGGACCTGCTCCTTTAAGGCTGGTGGTAAGCTAGCCTACCTGGATGTCAACGGGTTGCCTACAGATTTTATCAGGATAAGCAGCTTTGAAGTCAGAAAGCTTCTCCATGTCCTTAGATCTCACTTTATCAGGCTTCTCAAACCACTCTGTCCATTCTACATCTGGAGACAAGTGCAAACAAGAAAAGTCATTTGAAAGTCAAGCTTAATGTATGCAGCAAAAATGCACGAGGCATAATATTATCTCAGATATCATTCACAAGTTTCTTCACTGATGATCTGATTCTTGCCTCTTCCTGCCAGTCTGTCAGCCACTTTTAATGATGCTGTGAAGTGTAACCAGCCAAAGGAGAGCAGAGTTATTAAAAGCTACACAACTGGAGTATGCAGTATGAGCATTATTAATAGGTATGGATTTTGGATCTGTGTCCTCCTTAGCTGCCTTTTCAGATCTTCAGCTCAAGTTACAACCGGTTATTGTATGGTGTCTGAATCATGGACAAGATGACAATGCAGTCAAAAGAACTAAGAGGTTGTGTATGGTCTCTTAGATCATGGGTGATGGAATTTCATAACCAGTACAGCAAAGGAGAAAAGATTCCAGTTATTCAGAATGCTGGAAACAACCTGGGGAAGTATCTGTGCATGCAGTTTACTTGTGTGAGCAGTGATGTAAATAGCAGCTAGAAAGTTCACTTTCCCAAATATGAAAGTATTACAGTAATAAGGATGATTCACCCTATTTGTCAGTTGTCTACACTGAGTTAAATGGCAGACAGACTTCTTACCTTGTACCCATTCACTAGTTGAAGAGACATTAAAATGTTCTCCATTCTCAGCTTTGAATAGCTTGAATACTTTGGCCACAGCTGACCCTCTGTGACCTGTAACAGAACAAACATTGGCAAAATCACTGAATGCAATGGATAGAAGTCAGAACTGAAAAAGTAATGGTCCATGTGTGTTTTAATATTTTAGCTACTTTGTCCAGAATTAGTCCTGCACAGTTTCCAGAAAAAAAAAAAGTACTGATCTTAGAATGAGGCTTCAGACACTTGTATAACTGGATGGATAATCAGCAGGAAAAATCTTCAAAAATCAAGCAGGAATAAATAACCAATGATTTGCAATATATTGCTATTTTTATTTGATGTTGCAGCAAGCCACGTTGTTAGCTGCTCTTGAAATGTCATGAAAAGACAGACTCAATAGTCTTCAGCTTGCAAGGAAATTGTTTCACAGGAGTATTTGAGGCTACCAATACTGGATACAGTGATTGAATTTTCAGCTGGAGGGAACTTTGTTTGCTCCATAGCTTTGTGTCTAAAAGAGGCAGTGTCCAAGCTCAACAGAGCTACATGGCTTTACTCTGGTGCAGCATCTCACCTTTTATCTCAGGGTTTGGATAACACAGGTTATACCCCACTCAGCTGCTTCAGCTGCTTTAATGGCAAGAGCCAATATACAGAGAGGGCATTCAGTTATATACATCTAACCATCAATTGCTCACAGCTTCATTGTAATGCAGTGTCAAGTGAAAACACCAAGGACCAAATTAATCTTGGCCATTAACTGCAGGAACTTCCAGAGATAAATGTCAAGCCAGCATTTTGTGCATGAATTACCTTGATATTCAATATGGTCTTCAACAGAAGAGGAAGGATTTCCTTTAACAGTAATAAAACTCCATGGGTGCCTGGAAAATGAAAATGAGAAATGATCAAGTCATGTCATGTATGAGATGCATATTTTTTACAGCCTAACGTTCCTGCATTTCTCAGGGGCAACACATTCAAAACAGTCTGATTAGTGTGTCAGGCAGCTTAGTTAAAATTAAAAATACCTTAACACTCTATATTTCTTCAGTAAATATATCAAAACAGAAGGAAGTTTGAAGACAAATCCCTGCTTAGTATGCTCTCATAACAAGTGTGGTTCTCATTTAAATGAGTGTTTAAAGAGCCTTGTGTGTGACAGACCCAAAGGACACTGGCAACTCCTCGGGGAGCCTGAAAATCTTTCTTTTGACTCTCTGTGTGTGTACGTACACTAAAGAATATGAAAAGAAATCACTTCTGTTTAAATAAATTTAGCTCATGCTGAAACTTTCTATATTCCATTTGTTTTTTGAATGACCCATGAGAAATTCTAACAGGCTGGCTGGCAAAGGACAATGAAAATACCTAGATAGCTGCTGTGTATCTGGTTTCCTTATTTTGAACACTAAGCAGGGATAAATGTTTCTGAGTCTGAATATACTGTGCAAATCTGATCCCATGTCAGAAGTCAGTTCATTACCAGTTGACAGTGATTGGTCGAGTAGGTTCAATAGCTATCAGCAACACTGGAGAATGACCACCTGTATGAGTAAGCAATGGAGACAGAAGCCAACAAGCCTCCCAGCCTTGGAGGTGAGCCCAATTAGTAGGGAGTTTTATTTTCAAAATAGAAGTAGTTCAGACATATCTGCTCTTGATGACTAGCTGAATATAAAGGATGTTTTTAGCCTGGTAAGAAGACTCAGCCCTACCCTGAATTCAGCAAACAATCCCATAGATTAAATCATGTCTCTATAGGTGTAAATACCCTGAGATTTCATTTGCATTAAAATTCACCCTTAAGTCCTGCAGGTCATCTTACATTTACCATCTAGTGGTATAAGCAAAGTTATAAACCACTCTGAGACTTCAGAAAGCAAAAATATACAGACACAACAACCACCAGTGGTGTGAGCTGGGCTGTGCTGGCATTCTCCACCCTGGGCTTTGGCTGTGGCAGAAGCAGGTGAGAGACCCCACGTATGCACCAGACATGGCCCCTTGTGGGGAGGCCAGTCCCAGTGTGTCCCTGACCTGAGCACAGCAGAGGCTCAGCAGAAGCTGCCAGCACAACTGCCTCGGGAGCTTGCCAGACAGCCAGATGCTCCTGCTGGAAACCCTGCCTGTGTGCCAACTGCCAAAGGCACTGCCGGGCTGTGATCTCCATCCAGAGGGAGAAGGGGGGTGGGGCAGGAAGAACACTTTATCACTCAGCAGGCAAGAGGGATCGTGGGGGTTTTTTCAGTCACCAAATTTGAAACAAATGACAAAAAAAAAGGTGATGGCCCCAAAATAATTGCAAAAATAATCTAAAGAATAAGAAGCTAAGGCTGTAACTCAAGGTTTGGCCCCATTTCATATGTTAAAATACTTGTTTCTTCCAGTCATTATATCTCTAAAAATAGTTTTAAAGTCATTCAGTGTTCACACATAAGGAGACATGCCATCTGCTTGGGCTATAAGAAATAAAGGGGCCAGCAAGTCCAGAGTCAAACAAGTGATATTTGGGTGGGATTCAAAAGAGAACAGTCATGTCATCAAGTGCAGAAAGGCTTTCTTTTAATTTATTAGTAAAGAGGAAAAAAGTTCACACTTTAAGATTAAACTCACTTTTCAAAAGGACAACAACAGAGGAGGAATGCAAGATTTTCCTTTCCTTGCTAATATTCTGAACTCAGCAAATAGGCAACTGAAAGAGATGTCAGGAGCACAGAATTTTTGGGGGGATAAATCAGCATTGCTCATCATCAGAAACAACGCGGTCTATGGCTGAATACCCTGACTCAAGTGGCACCTCACAAAATGTGAAATAAAAATTTCCTCAGCCAATTTACTGCCTGGGATTATTGTCTCAGTGATGCCCATGCTCGGCCCCAGTCACTGGCAGGGAGCTGAGATCTGACAAGCAGGATTCAGCAGGAACAGCTGGGAAACCCCAGGTGCTGGGCAGAGATCATGAGGGGACGTACACAAGCATGTTAGAAACAGAAACCCATCTGCTCTCATCTGCCAGAGCTTTCCTTTGCCATACAGTTTAAAGTATGTATTCAGGTGTGTCATTTTCCCATCCTGAACATTTTATTTTTTTTTTAAGATCTTCCAAAGCTGTCAGGTATATTTGTATTTCTTCATATCCGAAATGTAAACCAATATGTCTGAATTTTGTTGCACTAAAGTGAAACAGAAGTTAAATTTGCATAAGGAGAAGAGAAGCTTGGACATGTCTGACAAAGCCTCCTGTCTTCCAGTCTGCCATCTAACTGCCTTTGTATATCGAGCCCAGCTGCCATCCAGACAATGTTTTTTTTGAAAGTTGATAAACTTAAATGCTGAGAACTCTCCTAAAAATACAGTCTTTTAAATAATGAACCAAGATGTAGATAGTTTACCACACACATGCTGGTGGGAGACAATATTTACCAACTACTACCACATTATTGTGCCCACAATGTCCTTATTATGTATACAAGGAAATATTGTGGCATTTCAGATAACAGCATGACAGCTTTTTTACTGCAAACAATAACAATGTTGAAAGTTACACTTCTGTGGATGAATTTCTATGGTATTTCTATTATGAGCATTTATGGCAAAGAAGTGAGAAAATAGCATTAAAACTCCACAGCAACCTAAAAACATCAAGTGCAATTTACTTTCACAAACATATGCGAAACCCATCAATTTCTTCCTTTTGCACAATTGGAAAAAAAAAGTATAATGTTCAAAAATCTTTTTCTGTTTACTTAATTCCAGTCTTTGAAAAGAAACCTAGCAGGCTTTAATATGGGGTCTGGGTATTTGAGAGCAAGCATTGCCCTGCTAGAGACAGTCTGGTATTGGACACTATTTCTGCAGCCTTGTTTAGTTCTTTGAAGTGTGTTATCTGGTGCACAGGAGTCCCTGTAATATTTAACACAACCTCTCCATCAGTCAACCCAAGTCTTACTCCATCTCCACACGCCCAGCTGACACGTGTATTGTATTGAATCACTCCTCCCTACAAGGCACTTTTTTTTTTTCATGTTCTGCAGTAACTCTCTTAATGGAAAAAAAAAAAAAAAAGCCCACATAAATTCAGGTAAACATACAAAATATAATGGCTACTGTTGGGTAAATAGCAAATATTCTCAGCAGCACGTGTGCCAACATAGACACTGTATTGGACCCACAAGTATTTACAGTCCACAGCATAGATTCATGCTTGCTAAGTTTCTGTGCTGCACAAGTCCCTAAATAAGTATTGGACAAGGTGAAGAATATGCTGTATGTATGTCTATACATATTCAGACAGAGCTACACAGCTATTATTCTAACCTCCATAATGTTCAGCACATCCTATCCACTGTGTGGATGTAGATAGGCTCCTTAAATCTTTGGGAGGTGGCTTGAAAATAAATAGGAGAAAATAAGCTTGTGAAATATCTTGGAAAAATGTATTTTTTAATGTATATGTTATTCCTCAATCAGTTAAAAAGAACACTCCATCTAGATAGTGTGCATCTTAAACTATCTAATTAACTGCTAAAACTTCACATTGAGAAGTTTCTCTATTTTTCTTTTTTCTTTTTTTTTTTTTTTTTCCCCTCTCCTGTGAAACAACTTTGTGCCTTTGAGAGAGTGGAATTATTTGGACATCTCAGGAGCATAATAAAGCCTCTGTGCTGGGAGAACTGGCAGGACTGGCACATACCTAAACCCAAGGTGGAGGAAATGCTTGCTGCCCAGCTTGGTCATTGCTTTCCTGGCAGAGTCATCCAAGTTTCTAGATCCTTCATCATTTACTGCAACCGACAGGATCATGCCATTCTCAACTCTGCCCAGATACTGAGCAAGACGTATGCTTTCCTCTTTGGCTCTGTAGGTATCAAACCTGGAGTGATAAAAACACCCCCAAACAGTTCATTCAGTGAGCAACGCAGCTTTCTGTACTGAAAAGCAAGTGCTATAAAGAAATAACTCTTGTTTACAGTAATGATGTTATCCCATTGCAAAAGCACCTGTCTGACAGGGTGTATCAGGGGCTTCTGTGGAGCCAAACTGATTGAAGTCTAGCTGACAGAATAGCAAGGTAGTAACAGCACTCGCTCTTTGGTTTTGAAGATTACTGATCTAGAAATAATTGTATATACATGCAATAAGATCTATTTGAACATGATATTAAAATGTGTGTTTCTGAGCTTGCTGAGGTGCTGTCCCCAACCTGTTCCCAAAGATCCTCACATCTAGACAGCTGAAAAGTCACTCACCGGTCTGAATGGACAACAGCCCCCGTCTTTGGGTCAATAACGTGGACAATGACACCCCGATGGCCCCAGCTCCTTTCAAAGTAATATCCACCTTCTTCCATGCCACCAGGATGAAGAGTCTTGTTTAAGAAAGTCCAGGACAGCTTTTTCTTTCCATGGATCTCAAGAGTGCCACCCTTACTTACTCCAAGATACTTCTGCCCAAAATAGGGATTGGGCTGGCTGCCATCATCCGCTCTGCAGCAGGACAGGAGGAAAGAAACCAGGTTGAGGTTTGTATCTGACAGTCAAGGAGCCTCTCTCCTTATGCTGTTTTGGCCCAAGGACAGAAGCATTATAATTTGCAGTGCATTTCTGTCAACTACTCTAAGAATCATCAACTGCTTTCATCATATAGAAAAAGACATTATTTGAAACAATGCTGGTAACTGCTGAAGACCAGCAGCAATCTGGAACACAGATTACACATGTTATATTCATTATATCCAGGCCAGAGGAGACTTGAAGCCCAGATGGGATGACACGTTTGTGTTTTTGACTTCTGGAGGAAGTGAGGACCCTAACCAGGAGCTGGGAGGTCTAGTGGTTGTTAAATATGAGTTTGGCATCCTTGAAATTCTAAGAGAACTTACAGAAATCTGCAAGACATAAATGAATTATCCTTTGGCTCACAACTCTCATGCAGAAAGAAAGGATGTTTACAGAGGAGAATTTTCAGAATAAAAGAACTCCTCAGGTTTTAAGCCTATTCTGGAAAATCAGCCTGAATGGTGGCATGGTGCAGGCTGATTTTCTGGCATGCCCAAATACCCACTCTTCATCTCCTGGTAGAATTTGAAAACCAGAACCAAAACTGCATCAACTTTTCACAGGCCATTTAAATTGTTTAAAAAGCTACAGAACTTTCTACAGAACACCGATGAGAAGTATATCTGAGAAAATGTAATTCCAAGGGACATTTTTATTCCCTGGTGTGGAAGAGAGATCCTAGAAAGTTCTAAGGCAATATTTTATCATGCATACATACCGCCCATATAAGATGATAACCACATTGCTTTGGTAGGGGCACATCTCACTGCCAATATGTAACTCTCCATCATTCTCAATGAGTATATGTCTAGTACGCAGAATTATAGGCTGAACATCATCTTTAATGACCAGTTTTCCTAAGTAGAAAAGGTTATGACAATTGTTTTATCACACAGCTGCTCATCAAAGTTGTGATACATCCCTTGTGATACATCCCCTGCTGGAGTCTCTTCAAAATTCTTGAAAAATTCTGCCCATTCTCCCCAAAGCAGCTCTCAGTACAAACCCTTAAAGACATTACATGGTTTTTATTCAGTCCAGTTCTTGAAAAATGCAAATAAGATTTTCATGGAAGAAAATTCATTCAAAACTAAGACATAAATTCAGCATGAAGATGAATAAAAGCTATTCATGCTAGCAGCCACCAACAACACTATGACTTTGTCCTTGGAGACAAAGAGGCACATATGTATCTGCCCTGTCCTGAGACCCTGAGAACACAACTATTCCAGTATGATGTTATTGGGACAATGATTTAGTAAAAAAAATGTTTTTGAAGCAAATCACAGAATTAGAACTAATGAATATACTGTGCTACTCTTGTAATTCTCCAGAAAGGACAGCAAAAAGATTCTAATGGCCAGAGAACTGATAGCATCTCAGCTACCACCCACTCTTGTACTGAATTAAAGCTGTGTTTGTCCAGTAGCCTCCCAGTTCCCAGCAAGAAGCAGGAAGCTCTCCCAGCATGAGATGGAGTGATTTAAATAACCACAGCAGAAAGCAGAGTTGACCCAGCTGTGCCACCAGCATCTTTTACCTCCGTCAGTGATATGGATAGAGTGGACAGTTGCAGAAGAGGAGAGAAGGAGCTTCCTGCCATTACGGATTTCAATGTGGTTTTCCTCATTGTGACCTGGGTTCCAGTTTTCTAACTCAGGATCCTTGTCAGGACATGTGACAGTAGTTTCTGCTGAGTAGAGATGGAGAATGAAGACAGTTATCATTTTATTCAGTGCTAGATAGAAAGCTCTATATCTGGGCATCTTACAGGATCGTTCTTGGTACCCTGCTTTGCTGACTCCCTGGAACACAGCAATACCTCAGTGAAGCAAAGTACAAGTGGGTCATAACCAAAAGAAAACAAACAACAGCTTAAGCTGTATGGTTTTCTGTTTCCTGGAAGCATGGAAAAACCCACTACCTGATGCAAAGGAGCCTTGCGAGGGATGGAGTTCCCAGAAAACTACTGAGAACAGGCTGTAACTGAGCCCTTCCTGCAGTGACATTCAGATCTGTTCACACCATCCAGACAAAGCCTTTCAAGAGGCCAGGGAAGATGCTGGTGTAACACTACCTTTAAAAATGCCCCTCAGATACCTGTGAGGTTTGAAAAGCTTTGTTTCATGTAAAGATGCAAGGATATGTTTGCATACTCTTGTTTTCACTGGAAATGGAAAGTAAAAGTCCTCAATCTAACTTGAAAACACCAAGCAGCAAGGAATTACCAGTCAACCCAATAACAGAGAGCAATAGGAATCTCACAAGGGATGGACTCTGGGTTTGTGAGCTTTTCCAGGCAGAAGCAGTAAGGATTCATTCACTTCAGGTTCACACATCACCAGTCTCAACACATAGATTTGGTTACAGACTGCCATGACGTGTTAGTCTGAACGGCTCTCATACCAAACCCAAGAGTCTCATGTTGTAAGTATTTATTTAAGATAAAATATTTCCCTGATAGTATCTCACTCGATTTGTGAGACTCACATCTTACTCTAATCAACAAAATTGCAAGTGCAAGAATCCCTTGTGTGATGAATATTTTCTGAGGGTAGAAATAGNACTTTCTACAGAACACCGATGAGAAGTATATCTGAGAAAATGTAATTCCAAGGGACATTTTTATTCCCTGGTGTGGAAGAGAGATCCTAGAAAGTTCTAAGGCAATATTTTATCATGCATACATACCGCCCATATAAGATGATAACCACATTGCTTTGGTAGGGGCACATCTCACTGCCAATATGTAACTCTCCATCATTCTCAATGAGTATATGTCTAGTACGCAGAATTATAGGCTGAACATCATCTTTAATGACCAGTTTTCCTAAGTAGAAAAGGTTATGACAATTGTTTTATCACACAGCTGCTCATCAAAGTTGTGATACATCCCTTGTGATACATCCCCTGCTGGAGTCTCTTCAAAATTCTTGAAAAATTCTGCCCATTCTCCCCAAAGCAGCTCTCAGTACAAACCCTTAAAGACATTACATGGTTTTTATTCAGTCCAGTTCTTGAAAAATGCAAATAAGATTTTCATGGAAGAAAATTCATTCAAAACTAAGACATAAATTCAGCATGAAGATGAATAAAAGCTATTCATGCTAGCAGCCACCAACAACACTATGACTTTGTCCTTGGAGACAAAGAGGCACATATGTATCTGCCCTGTCCTGAGACCCTGAGAACACAACTATTCCAGTATGATGTTATTGGGACAATGATTTAGTAAAAAAAATGTTTTTGAAGCAAATCACAGAATTAGAACTAATGAATATACTGTGCTACTCTTGTAATTCTCCAGAAAGGACAGCAAAAAGATTCTAATGGCCAGAGAACTGATAGCATCTCAGCTACCACCCACTCTTGTACTGAATTAAAGCTGTGTTTGTCCAGTAGCCTCCCAGTTCCCAGCAAGAAGCAGGAAGCTCTCCCAGCATGAGATGGAGTGATTTAAATAACCACAGCAGAAAGCAGAGTTGACCCAGCTGTGCCACCAGCATCTTTTACCTCCGTCAGTGATATGGATAGAGTGGACAGTTGCAGAAGAGGAGAGAAGGAGCTTCCTGCCATTACGGATTTCAATGTGGTTTTCCTCATTGTGACCTGGGTTCCAGTTTTCTAACTCAGGATCCTTGTCAGGACATGTGACAGTAGTTTCTGCTGAGTAGAGATGGAGAATGAAGACAGTTATCATTTTATTCAGTGCTAGATAGAAAGCTCTATATCTGGGCATCTTACAGGATCGTTCTTGGTACCCTGCTTTGCTGACTCCCTGGAACACAGCAATACCTCAGTGAAGCAAAGTACAAGTGGGTCATAACCAAAAGAAAACAAACAACAGCTTAAGCTGTATGGTTTTCTGTTTCCTGGAAGCATGGAAAAACCCACTACCTGATGCAAAGGAGCCTTGCGAGGGATGGAGTTCCCAGAAAACTACTGAGAACAGGCTGTAACTGAGCCCTTCCTGCAGTGACATTCAGATCTGTTCACACCATCCAGACAAAGCCTTTCAAGAGGCCAGGGAAGATGCTGGTGTAACACTACCTTTAAAAATGCCCCTCAGATACCTGTGAGGTTTGAAAAGCTTTGTTTCATGTAAAGATGCAAGGATATGTTTGCATACTCTTGTTTTCACTGGAAATGGAAAGTAAAAGTCCTCAATCTAACTTGAAAACACCAAGCAGCAAGGAATTACCAGTCAACCCAATAACAGAGAGCAATAGGAATCTCACAAGGGATGGACTCTGGGTTTGTGAGCTTTTCCAGGCAGAAGCAGTAAGGATTCATTCACTTCAGGTTCACACATCACCAGTCTCAACACATAGATTTGGTTACAGACTGCCATGACGTGTTAGTCTGAACGGCTCTCATACCAAACCCAAGAGTCTCATGTTGTAAGTATTTATTTAAGATAAAATATTTCCCTGATAGTATCTCACTCGATTTGTGAGACTCACATCTTACTCTAATCAACAAAATTGCAAGTGCAAGAATCCCTTGTGTGATGAATATTTTCTGAGGGTAGAAATAGTCCTAATCCTAGGAAGCTGAGGTCAGTGGAAGTTTGAACAATGAGCCCTTTGCCATGAGAAAGGGTTGGGAGTTCTCACCAGCTCTCAAATTTTTATCTTTTAAAACAAAAGCACCACTGCAAAACTACATGATCCACATATCAGTGATAACAGTCATGAGATCAACACCTTGACTTCAGCAGGGTTATGTCTCTGGCACTTGGTACAGTAAAGTTGGGTGGTTTTTGCCCCACAGATACTAATGCATTCAGTTAATGGAAAGGATAACAGTGAGAATCATGCAAGGGAATGTCCCAGTGCTGGTGTAGTTGACAGCCAGCTGCTGGGTGCTGCCACTGTGAAACCTGAGGGACATCTGTAATTCCATAGCAAGAGCAACAAAATCTGTCCATCTGCATTCTGTTTCATCTCAGATTCCTTCACTAGTTTCATATCTTAAGAAAACAATATAATTTGACCAGACACTGACTTAATCTCCCCAGAGACCCATTAAATACCAGCTATTCAAGGTAAGCAAGGGACATTTCATGTGGGGAACATATGCCTTGGCTCTCTGCAAACCTTTTCCATACACATGAAGTGATCAAATCAGAGAGGGCTAATCATCTACCTTGTAGCTAGTGAAATACTGAGGAACATCCAGGACTTGATTTTGATACCACTTGTGCCAGCTGGAAGCTGGAAGTGTGTCAGTAATGTCGGAGACGCTTTTTCTGATTTACAGTAATTGAGGAAAATAAGAAGGAGTTTCTAAGTTCTTACTGGAAGACACACAGAATTAATAAGAGTTGGAAAAGATAAACATTTCAGGCAGGAAATGGACCTGCATTGTAAATGGATGTCCAGTTATAACTGTAATACACGGTGACAACAAATTCAAAAATATGAGCTGTTATTCCCACAGGAAGAAGGATAATACAAAAATTCACTCATAGTAAGAAGACAAATAAAACCAAAAGGATCAAGTCAGATGTAGAGGTACAATTTATCAACTAGATTAAGTGGACAGGATAAAACTTGTTAGTTTTTCCATTTACTTGGCTATGCTAGTGTCCAAAAGAGTTTCCCTCAGTCTCAAAAGATTATTTGTGCCCCCAAAACTCATTATTTAGAAACAGAGGTAGACAGAGAAGCCTAAAGGGAAATCAAGAGGAATTTAAGCCGATGTTTGGCATAACAATGAGCAAAAGCCAAAAAAATTCAGAACAAAGGACCCACATTCCCAAATTCATTAACCAATTCATACCAGGGAGCAGGACTCATGCACTAGAGAGCATCCACTGCACCAAGGACACTGGAGGGCATCTTCTGCCAGCTGGTCCAGGTACCTTGCAGCTTGGATTATTACTGTCATTGTCATTTTAAAAATAAGAGTGCAACTTCTACCCAAGGAATTGACTTAATCCTACACAAGGAATTGACTGAATGTTTTGCTTCTTGACCCAGAGGGCCTGTGCAATGAAAGGCTACTTCATGCAGCTGCAGTGTTTGAGACAAGACACGTGGTCTCTTTGTTTTAAACAAATACAACCCCCAGATTAGCTGTATTTAGAATATATATTTCCAGCTTCCCTTTTTCCTTTTCCCTAACTGGTCAGGAAAAAGGCTTCTTGGAAGAGACAACACCCAAGGGGCAGGCATGTCCCACTCCAGAGCTTTTTGCTATCCACATCTGGGCTTGGGCAATGCAGCACAATGCTCAGCTTCACTTCCCACAGCCACAGCTGTTAGGACCTGAGGTTTCTTTTGTTATTATTTTGTGGCAGTTTGTTGGGTCTGGGTTTGTTTTGAGGATGTATGGTAAAGTCTGAGGGATTCCTGAGGGTACTTTCACCTGCTCAGAAATTTCAGTTTTTGCCACTCCAGCTGCCCTCAATCGGGAGTGTTGGCACATCAGAAAACTACTTTTCTCCTGGGCTTTTTCATTCTGGTTTTGATTCTTGGTATCTGAAGAGTGAAAAACTGCTTAACCTAAACCAGCAATGTTTGTGTTACAAATCATGCATTTTCCCCCCATGGCAGGAAAACTTACCTGTGCTTACAGAAGAGATTACAAACAGAAGAAAAATGAAGGTTTCAGCTAGATATTTGGAGGCAGGTAGAGCCATTGTTCAGGATTTTGAATTCTCTGGATGGATATCTGTGAGGAAAGAATATCAAGCAAATGTCACTTCTTTTTTTCTTTTTTTTTTTTTTTAGGTCATACAAAAACCATTCACTGAACAACAAAGGTTATATCCAGCTTTATGCCAGACCACTTCCACTCCCATTTGGTTCTGTGGCTGAGAGCACCTTCATGTTTCTTCAGGATCAGCCCAAACAGAGCAAGAAACCATGGCCAGTTCCTCACCCTTTGTTTGGTTTAGGATAAACCCACTTGGGAATCCAAATAGACGCTCAGAAAGAAACCACCAGATGTAACCAAAAATGCCTTAGGAATGCAGTATAAACACATCCAGTGTCATGACTCTCTAGGGCTGCATATTCATATGTGCAAGGAAGTAATGAAACACAACAGAGAAGGTGTTTGCAGAGTGACAAATTTTCACAAAGTAACCTCTCAATGACACCTCCTCCCCCCACTACCCACACATTTTTAGCAATGGTGTCTTGTACCCCCTCAAGATAGACTGTGCTCACACTTCCACCCCGAAACATGCTGTTTCTTAGATTTCAGATCCAAGAAAACATTGTCTATCTAAGATGCCAGCCCAGAATTTTCCTGCAAAACCAAAAGCTGCTTCAGAAAACAGTCTACCTAATGTTTTCATTTCTTCAGCAGCCAACCCCAAGCATAAACAAACAAGCAATGTCATGAAAGTCAAAGATGGAATTAATGTGATTCTCTCCAGTCTCCCGTGATCGATTCTGCAGCTCTACCCCATGCTCATGACAATTTATTGACATGAGTATTCACACTGAGGCAAGGACACCCGCTCCTGTATTCATAAAGCACTGTTTAAAATTCACATGTAGTCCTTGGAGCCATTAGGCTTTATTGTGGAAGCCAGTACCTGAGGACTAGTGGAGAAATTTTTTTGCAGCTATCATGTCACATCACACTGATGAACTAGGATAAACATATGCATTAGCACAGCTTAGATGCAAGAAAAGCAAGTGAAAAAACCTCCAGGGTGCCCCAGTTTCTTTAGGGCAAAAATCACGTTTTCTTTCATGTCACTTGTTAATAGAAACCAACCAAACAACAACAGAAACAACAAGAAAAAACCCCAACAACAAGGAAAAGATATGCAAGAAGCCAGGATTTAGTCTGGAACAATTTTTACAGCGTATATATGCAAAACACATGTCTGTACTTCTCAAAAAGGTGATATAGTTCAAAGTACAATGATATGTTTGAACCACATGTAATCCCGTGGTTGTAGGAAAAATAGCATTAAAACCAGATTCATCAGGAAATATTCCAGCAGGAAAATGTTTGCTTGTTTTGGTATAGTGTATTTGACAGCCATGAGCTCTGGAAACAGCAGAGACTCAGGGCTTGCTAGAGTCTATCAGGTGCTGAAATGCTGTTACAGAGCAGTAGAGAAGAGGAATGCACTTAGTAAGGCTATAACTTTGAATGATATACATTATCAGAGAGCAATACCGTCACCATGGAATTTGTGCCAGAACCAGGCTGCACGTGTCTGACATTTTAACAGCGTTAACCATCAATGTTTGATAAGCCAGGGCTCTTTTAAAGGAACATTATTAGAGGTACACCCGAAATACAGCAGACACCATTAAAACGTCAAGGTTTATTAGTGATTATTACATAGCCTAATCTGCAAACCCAATCACTATTCCGCTTTAATGACAGAGGAAAAATTAAACAAGTTGTAACACCACAGGATGGTCATTGCAGATAAGCAGTGTTTCTTAGAGTGTATACTAGTATTGCACAAAGCCAGATTCCAGATGGTAAGGTAGTGGTAGTAAAATACATTCAGCTGATATAAGAGTTCACAAAAATAAAAGGAAGGGATTGATTTTTTTTGACAGTGATGGCATGCATTTGCTTTCCTGTTGCTTTGTAGGTAGCAAAGAAATTTCTCTGTTCTGGCCCATTAAAAGATCAGAGGAGCATCTCTGCTTGATCCAGCTCATGATCTTGATTCTGATAGTAAACTGTAGCAAACTGGCAGGAAATCAGTTTAAGAAATTCCACAGCCTTTGCTTTCTTTAGAGGCAAGAAGTGCACAGTACTTACCATCAGGTTGTGCAAAATGGCTTCTGGTATTATATCCCCTGTTGCTCACCAGGGACTGCTCCCCTGATTGCATCCATCTTCACCAGCACAGATCAAAACAAGCAATCACACACAGGGAAGTCATGGCACTTCTGGAGGTGGCAGCCGTGTGCCAGGCTCTGATGTTTTCGTAGTGGCTGATCTGCCACAGTCCAGAGAATACCCCGCTTATGTTGTGCGGGAGGGTGTTGGATTCGGCTTTGCAGCGAGCCCGAGTTCATTGCACTATTAGTATGAACTGGCACTCGGGTTGGAAAGGCAAAGAGTTGAGAGGGCCAAGAGGATCTGACTCCTCTGATTCAACTCTGACTAACACACTGCTGGAAAAATGCAGTGCGGAGGATAATCTCAGGAATTTTTCCTTCAAAGGCTCCCAATTAAGCGTTTCCCCCCAGTGTTAGACACAAACAGTGACACGTTTGACTTCACTGTTAGGCATAAGAGGAAGAGTTTGTGACTGTTTTCATGAGCATCTTCTGCTGGAGGGGACAGCAGCTCTGTGCTGCCAGCAACCGCTTCGCTGCGTGGGGACACAGCCACACTCCATCTCACTTGAACAGATGCCACGTGGCTGCCTTCAGCTCTGATGTAACCAGCAATGTCAATAAATCTCCCCACAGATTCGGGCACTCTGAGAGCGTAAGGGCGATACAAATGTTCTCCTATGTCTATCATCTCCAACATTTCTCAAATACCATCTGTGACTCCTCTCTTGGGTGAGAAAAGCTTTTTCATCTAGCCATTAAAAGCTGCCTGCCAATGGCAAGTGGGACTCATATCACTGAATCTGGCAAGGCAGACTTTCTGAAATGATTCCCAGCTGTTGGATCTTTCCTAAAGTGAACAAAAGCAATAGACAATGCTAAAAGTAGATGCAGGAAACCATTAGTCCTCAGCTGGCTGCTACTGCAGTGATACTGTACTAGAAAGTGCACTACAGAGACAGGAATCCCCATCCACCACTCTCCTGGTGTTAATGCTGGAGATAGCACAATGGTGAGTTCACACAGACACCCTGAATCCCAGGGGCAGAGCAGAGCTCTCCAGGGTGGCACAGCCAGCTGTTCAGAAACACACACCAGGCTCTGACCTCAACTTGCCACCTTGCACAACTCTGGGCCAACCACCCAGCCTGGCACCAAAATGTTAACAAAAGTAACACTGAATATTGGGTCTTTTCAAATGCTTCTAAGCCTGGCTTGAAATGCTTAGGAGGATGTGCCTTCAGCATGGGCTGTAGATGGGGGTCCCTCCTGGTATGTCAAATGGTGCATTACGGGAGCATTAACCATCCATTACAAACATGGCAAGGAAGGAAGAAAAGCAGCAACTACCTGATTTTCCCTGAAAAAGATGTCAGAGAGGAGTAAGAAACCTGATTGCTACCACTGCTGCTACTGCCCAGCAAGAGAGACAACAGACCTGTGCAAAAAGAGGATCTGGAGCTGTCCCAAAGAACAGGAAAAGCTCACGTGGAAAGAAAAAGTGCCTTTTAGCCTGGTTGGGAGTGAACTCTCAGTAATCACTAATTTGCCCAGGTACTTGAGATGACCTGTCAGTAAAATCTGTGTTCCCCAGGGACTGTCTCTGCAAGGTGAGATGCTTCAGGAGACCTCACTGGGTAAGTGCCAGGACCACAGTGAACACCCTGTGCTCCCGATGGCCAAACCTGGACCCTCCCACTGCTGCAGCCGATGCTGAAGTTTTAGTGGTTTGATGCCTGGGTCTGAAGGGTTGCTGCTTGTTTCCTCGTTCATATGCAAAGAAGCCAACATGGATTTGGAAACCGATTATTCAGAGAGGGAGGAGCTGTTTGATTAATGCCTCTGCTACTTTCTTGATGACATTTCATGGCAGCGACTGTCTTCTCACCCTACTCAGGGAATTTTGCATTTTAGCCCCAGCTGGGAAGATGGATTTGAGGAGCACATTTGTCTTTCTGACCCGAGGACATGCCAGCTTTTGCTACAGTGACATTCCTGTGCAGGGGGAGCCTTTGCACACCCAGCCAAAAGCACAGCTAAAGCCTTCAGATAGCCTTATAAATAAACAAGCACATTTCTAGGGATCTCTAATGAAAATACTTTCCCAGTCCCAGAGCATGACAGCAATTTAGCTGCCTCTGCTAAGTTGATCTTGTGCTTGTCACCCAGCCATTAGTTGCTCTTTTTGTACTAGCAAATAAAGAGTAGGATTAAACTCAGGAACAGACTTTGCTTCTCAATGAAATCCATACTGGAATCAAAAGCAGTGCTCTATTTTCCCAATGAACCCTAGCTTCTTACAAATGTATCTAATCTCTCCCTACAAGGAAGAAAGGTTCTGCTCACATATTCTATATATAAACATCCCTGCAAGTTCCTTAGTTCTTGATGTTCATAAAAACAGACGCTGAATGAGGAGCAGGAGTTAGAGAAAATTTTTACAATTAATAAATTAAGAGAAACGAAGATGTTTGCACATTTGTTGTAATATTAGCAAACTCTTTTGAGACAGAAATAAAACGGAAAAAACCTAGTTATTTTCAAGCTATGTTTTTTTTCAAAATAAACTTTTTTTTTCTGCAAAGGCTTACAGACCTTGTAAAGGAAAGGAAGCAATTTTTGGCTCAGCTAAAACAAAATCATTTGCAATTCATATCACTCCACCCATCTGAGGCTGACTGACTCCCAGTTTCACATGCTTTCGAAGTGCTCAGCATTTCCCTGAATTAAACCCTCATCCACTGCATGAAGTTTTCAAAGAATCAAAGTGGGAGGAAGCTGGACCCCATTTTCAGAGGTTCAGGGTGCAGTGACTTAGCTGTGCCTGCTGGCAGTGTATAGCCAAGCTAATGCTTTCAGGGAGTGCCAGTGTTCCCACTGCAGAAATGCTCTGGGGATAACCAGGACAGAAGTATGTCTTGAATGCATTAGGTGTACTGAACATGCCTGGATTAGCTGCAGGTCCACGTGGACATGCTCAGTCCATGTGGACTGCAGTGTGTGGGTGGAGATCCTCCTGCTTGGGAAATCCCCAGGAGGAACAGAGCAGCTTCCCACAGACCCAACGCCCCCGCGACACTTACCCTGCAGCTTCACACACACAGACTCCTGGTGCATGCCAAGTCAGAGGTGGCCTTTGAAACCATCATCCTGAATATCCCAAGGGTCTGTGGAGGAACTGTACCCTCTGCAGAGAGTCTCTGGGTTTGAAGTCTTTTTTCCCTCCCAAGGTAAGGAAAGTATGTGCAGTGGCTTGGAGGATCACAGCATCCCGAATCCTCTTCAAACTGCTGCTTTTAACTACCCAAATAACTGCATCAGGATGTAAATATTTTTCTTTTTGCTTTTGTGGTACTTTACTGTTTGCATCTGGCTCACCACGGCTCCACACCTTCCTCTCCAGGACATTTGCCATTTGCACTCCTTCTGGGGCGTGAGGAGGAATAGAGATTTTTCAGAGGTTTAGGCACATTCTTCTTCCTTCACCAGGCAATTCCTTTGCCAATTGTTTAGTCTCAGCCTGGGGTTAGAGCTCTGCAAAGTTTTATTGGGATCCAGGGTCTGGACCTGTCACAGATTATCAAATAAATCTCCAAGAAGCTAAAGGCTTGCTCTGTGAGTAGTTGTTCCAATGTTGGGATTACACTCACAAGCCAAAAACATCTTGCTTTTCTTCCCCTGCACAGCCTCAGAAATCATAACAATTAGGTATGAATAGGAGTTCAAAAAGGCTTCAGGGAGCTCCTTCAGTCCCAGTCACTTGGGCTCTTGTACCACTATTTCTCATCTTCACTGAGGACATCAGTCTCCATCACTCCCCACAGGAGCCAGCACAGGCCCAAGATGTCCTCTGCATCATTTATTATCTTGCCTTCACTAAGCAGTGTCAGTGATTTCTCCACACTTTCCAGCAAGCAAGGACATCTCCCCTCACCAACCCCAATTTGCATGTCTCCTACCTGGTGTGTGATGGAGCCACGGTCTCCTTCTTTGCCTGTAAACTTTGAAGGTGTCCTCTCACCCCACATCCAAGGACCACGGGGTGTCTGAAGGAGGCAAACGTCCCAGTGGAGGTGTTCAGTCCCCACTCAGAGGCACAATACCAGCTGGCTGGTGTGTGGATGCCAGAGCAACTAACTCACCAGGGAGCAAAAGTCTGGCCAACAAAACACTAACCTTTCCCTCTAGCAACTTGTTTGGCTATTTCTGAGGAACAACAGGACACTAGTAACAAAGGCTTCACCTACCTGTTTGAGTAACCCATGGAACAAAGTCATGGGTAGTTTAAAATAACCTGTCCCTTTACTGCTGTCACCAAGTAACATCATGTTCAAACCAAGTCCATCATCATCTCTGGGTAACTTTGTACTTATACTGTAGGAAGGGAGGTCATCAGTTGTTTCTCAGTTTGCATACAAAACTCTATTTTTGTCTTTACTTCAAAAAACAGCAGCAGAAGCAAAAAAAAAAAAAATTATCAAAGAGAATTAGCCACTAATACTGGCAGTATTTCAGTCCTCAGCTGGAGCAGAAAGTCAATAAGAGCATTGTCTGAAAGGAACACAAGACTTTACCCTACACAGCACATACTTCATCCTGGGTTTTATTCCTGTAGGTCTTTAATTAAATGTTCACATCAGCTGGACAAACATAATTTCACCAGTCATTAGCTGCAGACAGAAACACATTTATAAAACCTTGTTGCACACTATGTATTGAGTTTGATTAGAAGATATTATCATAAGATTGCTGCATGCTTACCAAGCAGATGACACCAAGTTCACTTGAGATGCCACAGCAGATGGGCATTTAGATTATTTAAAAGCACTCATTAATGGAGGCAAAACAGGACTGAAGGGAGAATTCCCACTGCAAAAGTTAACTTGTTTCCCTGGATGTTGCTAAAGTTTCCACGCCAAAATTCATGTTGAGTCCTTGTAATACTGGAGAGCAGGCTTTAGAACTTACCTTATGATACCAGGTTGTAAATATGTTGAAATACTTCTCCTTGGGAAAGGCAGCCCACAGGCTTTTCCTATTCTGTCCTGTAAAGTGCCGTTTGCAAAATAAAGCTCTACCACAGTGGGGAAGGTGAGAATTTATTTATTAGTTATAAAATATACAAGTGAAAAGCATCGGTTTGGAATAATCCCATAAAAACAAGATCAGGTTTGGGTGGCAGCAGCAGGCTTTGCCTGGCTGGTGTTGCCCCAGTGATGCTAATCCTGGGGTGCTGCAGCCTCTGCAGAGATGTGCTCTCAGTGGTTCTGAGAAAAAGTGGATTTTACTGAGTCGTCAGCAGTAGCTGGACACTGATATTCTTTCATCTTCAAGGGAACATAATGCTGTAGAGAAGCAGCTTTCTGATAACCAGCATGATTAAGGACTTTAATCCAGGAGGGTTTGGCTTGTCCTTTATAGCCAAGCATGGCAAAACTCCCTGAAAACCAGACACAAAGAGAGTGACCCTCTGGATGGGTCAGTTCACTTATTAGCAGCACAGCACGGACTCCATCCACACATCATGGAAACTTCTAAGCCATTCTTTTTTTCCTTGGATTAAAATAACAGAACATTTAGGAGAGGAAAAGGGTGATGAAAGTAGGAATGAGCCTTGCTGAAGCTGTAACCTCACTGCATCACAGATCTGCAAGTATTTCAATAAGTTCCCAGATGTCAGTTAGCAAGAATATTGTTCAGTTATTGTTTCACTCTTTAGTTTTAAATAAGACTGGTACTTTTTAATATTTGAGTACATGAAAATGGTTAGGCACTTTGAATCCTTCTTTTATTAGTTTACATCAGTTTCTTCCTGTTATGCCTAAACTACCCCCCATGTCGACTCTGCTCTGGTCCTCTGCTGTCACACAGAACAAAGGCATTATGTATTCTTCCATTTTAATAATAATGTCCTGTGTTTATATTATTCTCTTCATTGCAGAGACTCCCAAGGCTATTTGCAGCTGGTTGGATCGAGACTATTCCTGTAAACACTTCTAATTTAAATAAGGTTTTGCAAAACCAGGCAACAAGACCCTAAGTGCTGATCCTGCTGGGGTCAAGGTGCTCAGGTTTCTTTTGCATTATACCTGGCAGAAGGAATATGCACTTAGGAGAAATGCTCCAGTCTGCGCTGACACCCCCCTAGTGCAGACCAGCCCTGCATGCAATCACTTTTGGAGCTGTGAAGTCAAATAGTGTGCATACCTGAATCAGCAGGAGGAAGCTCCTGAAGCAGAACAGAATTACCCAGACTGGAAATCAGGGCAGACACGCGGGTGAACACCCTTGCCCTTTAGGAAAGGCAAAACAGGGCTGGCACATGACCAGCCAGCAGCAGCTTAGTCCCACTGCCAGACACCAGCATCCCACCAAAGTGGCAGGGCAAGGAGGTGGCACTAACCAGTGTGTGCCACAGCAGTGGCCCTGCTGGCTGCTTTTTGTGCCCCAGGAGCAGCTGAGGCTGGAGGCTGAAGCGAGATCCCAAAATGACCTGGAAGTGCTGTGCCCACGTGAGTGGCACAGGTGGTTCAGGGAATAAAGTTTGACAAAACAAACAAAACAGATTGCTTTTTAATCAAAAAATTCCTTTCAAAAGCATGCAGGGCTTTGATGAAAGAAGGAAGCAATGAACTTTCAGGATAAAAAAACACAACCAAAAACAAAACCCTCAAATTTTTGCTTTTAAAAGGAGGAAAGAAAAAAACAGCTTCTCAGGAATCAAACAAGCACTGAAGTGAAATGACTGTCTGCTCTAAAGGCTGTGCTGTCCTCCCCTGGAATGGTCATAGTAATGAGCTTTGAAACTTGAACCAGAAATGGATAAAAATTTCAGTCAAGCAGTACGGAAAAAAAATGTCCCCAGACCTCAAAAAAAAAAAAAAGACGATGGAAATACAGCCAATTCTCCATCTGATCTCTCTGCTTGGGAGATTGCAAATGAAATTTGCATCAAACTGGTTGGTTCCTTTTCTAATTTCCTTATCACCCCAATTATTCATCAACCTGGACTCAATAGCCCCCAGTTTTCCAGTAGGACACTCAGCATGCATTTCCTGGACTAATGATACCAAAGGATCTCTTGCATCAATTCAAAGTAAAATTATAGCAAGAGCTTTCCAAAACTAGTGATTTCACCTTCCTTCTAGTCAAAAAAAAAAAACCAACCCACAAACAAAACAAGCTTTATTTCACTTCAGGCTATTTTCTTTTTCATCAGTCTTTCAGTTTATAATTCTTTTTCCTTGCAAAGCAGTTGAAATCTTTCTCAAATGATTCTTTTGTTTGTCTGTAAGAAAAACAAGCTCCTTTTCAGGTGAAAAATTTGCAGTATGTAGATTCTAATTGCTGAGGTAGAGTCAAATCCCCAGAGTAAGCCTCCTAGTTCTGACCATCCCTAAACCAAGGGTTTTTGACAAGGCTACACTGGCATATTGTGGCAGGAAATACATTGATAGTTACTATTGGAAGTGTGTTTATATTTTTGGTAGGGAAACACATCAGTAATCCTTAATCAAAATTAACACAGTAGAATAAATACATTTACCTTCCTTGTGGAAAACAATAGGCTTTGCTGAACCTAATCTGGTAAAAACAGACATTTCAGAGCTCCCCACCACATCAGCAATGTCTCTAGAGCACACGAGAACAAGTGATCTGAAAGAAAGGACAGTGATCACCGCATGATTGCAAAATACTACTCCATTAAGAGTCTTCGAGACCTTTAAGCTCCAATTCAGGAAAGTGCTTAAGAGCTTGCTTAAGAACATGCTTAAATCCCTTTGATTACTATCACATGTAAGCTTTCCTAACTTTAAGCCTCTGTTTAAAGTTTCTAAATTAAACCTGTGCAGTCCTGAGACTCTGAAAACATCTATATCCTGGGTCTGGCTCTGGTGCTCACAGATGTGCTTTCAGCCCCCAGTGAATTGTACCTGCAATGAATTACAGGCACAACTGGTTGCATTTAAGCTGAATGCCTAGAATTGCAAAATATACAACCAAATACCAGACCAGACTGGATGTACAGGCATCGTAGGGACATATGTCACTTCATGCACATTTGATACATGTACATACTTATGTGCATAAACACAGATGTAATAACTCAGAAGTGTTCAAATCCTTGGTCATGAACTGCTCAGAAATGTCTTGGACTGAAAGTCTGTTTTCTGGTTATTTGACCTGCTTCTGCCAGCAGCCAAGAATTTATCTATAAATCTCTGTTGTTGCATGTTTATGTGGCGACACATAAAACCACAAGGAATGTGGGACAGACACAAACAGAGATGATCCAGACCATTGCCAGGACACATGAGAGGTAACAGAGCCTTCAGGCAGGCAGGTCTATTAGCTGGCTTGCCCAAGAAAAGTGCTATTGGAAAATCTGGCACACCTGTGATTTTCATCTGTCACAGGAGGCAAAAACAATCAGTAAGAGTCAACAGAAAACAACTCATTTCATAAATGGAAAACTGAATCATCGTCTGCCAGGAAATTGCTGGACACTGGGCTAGGTGTGTGGGACTGCAAATGTCATTGCAAGAAGCTTCTCCATGCTAGAAAATGAATGGTTAATTTAGAAGGAATTACCAGTTTTCAAGACTCATTTCTGTCTGCTCTAATCTGTACAATCCTGGGAGATACTGCTGCTCTTATTATCTGGGTGCTATGTGGGATGTGTACATATTTAATCTGTGCCAGATTTCTTCACAGCACAGGTTTGGTTATGAAAGTAGGTAATTTGCCTTCCTTTGTCTATCAGCCATGAGTTGCTACATGAATTGAGCTTCAGCAGTTTGCTTACCTCTCTTTTATAAATGTTTGAACATAATCAGTGATTGCACTGGCAGGGTTTTCACCAGCAGCTGTGTCAAAGTGCTGCCTACTCACGACTGCTCCTGAACATGCATCTACTACCACGAAGAATATCCCACGACTTTTGAACAGGAAAACTGTGCCATTTATCTGCAACAAAAAAACCCAAACAGAGGTAGGTTTTATGGAGGCAGGCTGGGGACATTCAGACTCTGATCCTGCCTTTCCTTAAGGGAGTTAACAAGCAGGGAAAATAGTAAGGGTGGATACCCTATAATTTTAAATGTATGATGAGTACAGATGAAGTGACATCATTGATAGATGGTCCATGGCAGGAGGAAGCAAACCCATTAGTTCTTAATGGGGTACAAGAACATGAGATATGAGATCATGGATATCTTTTGTGTATTAGGAAGATACATTTGATATGCCAAATATCCTGGGAATAAAATGCTTAGTTCAGTGGTAATGTAGTTCCTTTCCTTGTGGGAGAAATTACTGTCATTTGGCAAAGCAGATTTGACCACAGAGCAAGGGAGAGGTGCTGAGACAGCAGATAGGGGAATAGAAGTGACACACGAACTTTTTTGTGTTCCCTGGAAATGTAAACATCAAAATCAATATACTCCTTCTTGGTAGGGCTGTCCCAATACCTCAAAGAAGTTGTAGCACAAGTGGCTCTTACTCTCCTCCTTTCCTAAAGGTTCCCCAGGTTACACTTGTCAGAATGGGACACCAGATTTGCTTTTATAAAAGCAAAGGCTTTCTGAGGTGCACAGCACTGGTGCATCACCCCAGCATCCTGGGGAAAAGCCTAACCTAGGATGACCCAGCATCCACCAAGGAGAGCAACAGCATACCAAGGCCAGGCTGTCAGAAAGCTGAGCCCAGGATACACAACATGCCACTGTAATCCAGAGTTGCCAGAGCCCACATCAGGGAGCTCAGATACATCCCATCAATCTGAGACATGTGAATGACTCCAGGGAATATTGGGCCAGACTGAATGGTAGAGCCAAGTGTTAAAAAGTGGCTTCTGGAAGATGTCGGAGGATGCTGAATGCAATAGGAGGTCAAGGGTAAGGGAAACATGAATGTGGGGCCATGGTGAGCAGAGGGGAGTGAGAAAGAGCAAAGACAGACTAAATCTTTCACCTGGTCTTGGCTGTCTCATGCCCCTAAGCCTGGGAAGTGTGTCAAAGTCTGGATGCAGAAAGCAACCACCACTGTAAACTGACCTAAACCTGCGTCACAGCCCTGCTGTGTGTCCTGCCCCTGGGCACATGCTGCACACCCCCTGAGGAGCCAGCACAAGGGCTCACATGGCCCCACTGGAGCTGGATCAGGGCACTCAGGCCTTGGGGTAGCTGGGATTATAAAATATAATACATTTCTCACTTTCACATTTTGCTCAGCAGAACAAGAACAAAACACATGCTTTGGCAGGGGGGCTCCTCTGCCTCACTTCATTTCCAAATTTCCTACACCTTTTAAAATTTAGGGTAAGAAGCCTCCTTTAGACATTAATCTTTACCATTTGCTTAGCCTGGCCTTTACTGTGTCTAGGAGCACACGTGATGAAAATTAAACTTCCTCTGAAAAACAACTCTTTGCATTAAAGCTTTGGAAAAGGCAAAGCAGCTTTGAAGGTAGGATGCCTGTCCCATGAGCACTGCACACAGGCAGGTGCCTGCACTTCACCACAGGTGAGGATGCTGCTTCCAGCAACATCTGCTTGCTAATAGCTCCCAGTAAATTTTTGATGATGCAGGCAGTGCACATGGCAAGAAACCTCGGCTGTTCAGACTCTTTAAGGATGCTGTACCAGCTTTGCTTGGCATTTGTTAGCATTAATTACATATATATGTATATTATTCAGTAGCACAGGCACGTAAGCCTGGACAGTGTCCTTGCAAGCAAGATTTTAGTCACCTTTCACCCTCTAGACAGATACATAAGGCGTGTGCAGGGACAATGTGGCAGCTCCAAACTCCTTCAGTAGTGAAAAATAGTTATTTTTATCTTTTAGTGCAATGCCAGCAGAGAAAAGTCAGAAAAACAAACTTTTTTTTTTCCCCACATCCTTTGTAAACAATGACTTTTGCTGTGCTTTTCCCCTGTTTCCTCTATGTTACCGTGGTGGTGTTAATTCTTTTTCTGAGGTGATAAAAGGCCTTCTTCCCTAAGGGCTCAAATCCTCATCTGAATAGAATAGGAACTCCCAGTGACTTTAATGGATATAATTGTAAGGGAGAACAATGCACTTGCCTCTTCCAAGGGAACTTCCCATTTCCTTCTGCCAAGCCTCAGTAAGATTTTTCAGTATCTTTCCTTGGAGATAAAAGCTTCCCCTGTTCAGTCACCATTTCAAGTGCACTAAAACACAACATACCTTAATGAATGCAGATGTCAACTGGTTTTGTATGTCTGCCCTGCAGAGAGACTGGATCTGGATCCTTATATACTGGACTGAGGGTGTGCTAGTGATAGCAACCTGCAATTACACCAGAGAGAGAAACTTAATCTGGCTTGTTAACTGGTTTTCATCAACAAAATGAATGACACCAGGTCAATGCTCCTATCTATGATCACAAAACAAAGAATGCTTTCAAACTGTCATCCTAGTTCACAAGTTAAGTGCTCATTATTAAGACAGCATTTATCCAAGGACCATTGGTTGGAAGGGACCTCTGATAGTCACTCTGTCACTAAGTAAGTTTAAAAGATGAATATTAACATATTTTTGGCTATAAACTCAAGTGTAGATCTGTATGAGCCTGAAACTATTCTATAGGATTTAGAGTGGAGTGAATTTACAGTAAGTGAGGAGACAATCTGGCTTTAATTTTCCAGTTATCCCTATTAACCAGAATTACTTCTCAGTTTGAAATTCAGCAGCAATGTTGTACTTTGGAATTCAAAGCTAATCCAATCTGAGCCCTCTCAAGAGTCTTTTTTTTCTTGTTTAAATGAAAGAAAAGGGGCTAATAGGTGCCATGAATGTGCATTCATGTGCTTCCAGTTGGGCAATTTCTTTAAGGTTATTTTTGAAGCATAGAACAAAATGTTGCAAAAATTCAGAGCAAAACCCATCCCTCTCCACAGGTTACATGATGCTGGGCAGATTCATGAGTGGGAGCTCCCTTTGGCTTTTCCTCATACACTGTGAAAATGAATTGACATCAGGTGGCTGCACAAACTCTGCATAGTCCTGGGTGCTATTTCATCAACACGAGGAAGAATTTCTTTATTCTAAGGGTGACAGAGCCTGGAATAGACTCCCCAGAGAGGCTGTGGAGTCTCCTTCTCTGGAGACTTTCAAGGCCTGTCTGGATGCATTTCTGTGTGATCTGCTCTAGGTTTGCCCTGCTCTGGCAGGGGGGTTGGACTCAATCTTCAGAGGTCCCTTCCAACCCCTACCATTCTGTGACACTGATTCATGCAGTGGGTACCTGTGGGGCCCCACACACCCTGCATGGCCCAGCTGGGTGCTGGGATATGGGGCGCTGGGCAGCTGCTGGACTCTCGTGGAAGGGGTTTGGGTCACAGCTCCAGGATTCCCCTGGGTACATATGTGCTGTAATTTTAACACGTTCACAACCTCTCTGAGAGCAGTAACTGTGCCCTTTCCGTGCCTCACGTGCTTGCAGGTGAACAAATAGGTACCTGCAAATGAGAGCAAGCAGAAGGATCAGAGCCAGCATGTGCTTAGAGGACAAGCTGCATAGAGGCAGGATCTGCACTTGCTAAATTGCATTACCCCTCACATTTCCCAACACCACAAACCAGCTCTGTCTTAGACTGGTGTAATATGGCACACCCATTGCAAAATGGGTCCCTCGAGGATGCAGGTCGAGCTTCCCTCTCATCCTGGCATGACAAGACCTGCAGCACTTGCAGCCCAGACAGCCAAGCCAGCTGCCTTCACCAGACAAGTGTCATGTGGGGCAAACACCCTCTCCAGACCCAGGTACCACGTGCTGACCTCCAGAGTGGTGGAATCCCACCAGAGAAAGAGCAGCAGCAGTGCTCAGGCTCTTGTGCAGGAGACAGTCTTGCCTGGAAGTACCAACATCTCCCTTTCAGCTCTCTGAATTGCAGGGTCTTGGCCTTAAGACAGAGCTCAGTCCTAGGCATTCATGACAAAAGCTCAAAAGCAGCCAGGTTTTCTGGCCTTTGGAGTTCATTTTTTTTTTCTTCCTAGCTGTTCTAAGTATGTTTTCAATCATGTCCATTCTGCAATTCAGGCTGAGGAAATTATATAAACAGCTCAGTTCAGCTCCAGGATCAAAAAGATACATGAGCTTTAGAGGGATTCTTCATTCTATTTCTTCTAAAAAGAAATATTTGTTTCCAGTTGTCTGCAAGAAAGAATGAGTAAGCTTGATTCCTTTCCAAGGATCCACTATGTGGGGTTAAAAAAAGAAGGGGAAACATCCCACTCATTATGAAATAAAGTCTAAAAAACAACAACAGGAAAAGAAAAAAAAAATCCAAACACTTCTGTACTCTGACAGGCTAAAAAAAAAAAGTCACTGCTAAATTAAACAGAGGACCAAAAGGCTGATACTGCCAGAATTAAGTTAGACCCATCAACCTGCATGTACCAGGTCCAGATGGCTGCTAGCAGCTAATGGCTTTTCCTCCACAGACTCACATCTATAACCATTTCCCCCAGTATTCTGTAGTAAACAGCCTGTTTACAGAATTTGGGCAACTTTATTTTTTTTTAAAGTAGG
Source organism: Ceyx cyanopectus (assembly GCA_013401355.1). NCBI lineage: Eukaryota > Metazoa > Chordata > Aves > Coraciiformes > Alcedinidae > Ceyx > Ceyx cyanopectus. The sequence continues at coordinate 141,887 of VYZU01061721.1, read as the reverse complement.
ATTAATTAGAAAATAGTTATTTCACAATCCCTGTGATGAGAGAGACCTGCCCATCAGCAAGGAGCCTGGTTAGCAGGGAAGGCATTCCTGGATTTGACTGCTCATGTGTTATGGTTGAAGGAATAAATATATCCCACCTTATTTTCAAATCTGGCATTTGTGGACTGATTCTTGAAGTAGCTGCTTAGTTAGGTGGAGCATCATGGGACACATGGTTAGACCACAAAAGACTTTTTTTTTTCCTCCCTAACTATTTTAGCTGACGGAGAAGCAGAGTTTTGTAATATGTTTTTTTAATGAAAGGTGACCTTGTAAAGATAATCCAACTTCTCTAGGACTCTCTCCATGCCTTCAAAACAAGAGATGTACTATGGTGCTCTCCTTTTCTCACAAAAGCCAATCTTTAGAATGGGATGATTTTAGAAATCTCTCTTCACAGGCAGGGGGGTTGAACTAGATGATCTTCTAGATCCCTTCCAATCCTTAACATTCTGTGATTCTGTGAATATGAAGAAGGTGAAACTTCCCAGACTCTCTCAGTGTTGGCAGCAATCACGAGAGGGCTCCTTTTCATGGCCCTTTGGGGTGCAATGGATTTTAACAAATATTTACACTGCATCCGTGCCTGCAGCATCCTGAGCAGCAGGGATGCCTCAGAGGAGCCAAGCCCAGCCAAGAAATCAATCATATTCTTAACAGCAGTGACACAGACCCACCCCAGGTACTCCAGCCTGTAAACCCTGAAATCAGTGAAAAGACCACGGGGCTGGTAAGAGAAAGACCCCAAGGGTTTGCTGCCCACTGGGGCAGTGTGGGGCTCACCCCGAGGCTCTGTCGAAGTAGAAGAGCCGCTGGTGGGTCTGGCTGAAGGCGCTGGCCCGGGAAGCAGCAGGCAGGTGCTGCTCTGTGCTGTGCACTGTCCCTGTCCGTCGCTGGTAGATATCTGTCACCACCTGGAAAACAGCTTCCCTGGGATAGCAGAGGGCAACACGCAGCCAGTCTCCTCTGTTGGCACAAACAGGAGGCAGGGGGAAAGAGAGAAAAGGCACTTAAGGGCTTGAGCACAAGAGAGACAGTCTGCAGCCAAGAGTACAGTCTTCAGGCAAAAACAAAGAAATGTCCTTTGAGGTTCTCTTCCTCCTTTTTTTTTAAAAAAAAAAAAAACCCAACCAAAACAACATAACAAATCCTCAAAGCCAAAGAAAATCATATTTTTTAGGCTTTGTCTGGAAACAACGGCTGCTTATTACAAAGGTCTGATCCAGGGACCCCAGCTGACCTCAGAGGACTTTGAGTCAGGTGCCAGGATGGCTTAAAACCAGAGATTTTCTCTTCCTTGCCCCATAAGGCTGGGGTACAATCAGTCCCATACTCACATCTCCTGAGGCAGCCAGAACTTGTTGCAGTTCATCCGGAGCTGCTGGGGGAGAGGGACCCAGCATCCAGCAGACATTTCACCGGGGGCACACATTCAGGAATTAGAAAGTAATCTCTGACTTGAACCAGAGCCACAGTCTAAAGAGACCTGCTTCCTCCACTTTACAGCAAAGTTTATTATTATGGTTTCCATTAAAACCTCCTTCTCCCTGGCTCTTTCTCCAACATCAGTTTAGAATAACTAAGGGTAAAGTGAAATCGTTTTTTTAACTCGTCTGCCACAATTTTGACATATACATCCACAAAAAACATTTGCCCCCCATGGCTTTCCTTCATCCTGTGATTCACATCACCACCCTCATGAAGAGAAAAACTGCCTCCAAAATAGAAACTCTGTTACAAGGCTCAGAGCCAAAAGATGCAGCTACAGTGCAATTTGGGTACTGATGGGAAGGTTTTTCTTCAAAAGATCCTGATACCCCTTTCCTGTCTGGGGGATGCACTTACCCCGTGCAAAGCAGAAAGCCACAAGAAGTTTACACTTGAAAAGAAAACTGAATACCAGGATAATTAGCTTTTTTTTTTCTTCCTTTCCACCCTTCTGAAGTGTCTCATCATGCCACATCAAGGTGCCTGAACCAGTGCTGTGGTGAGCTTTCCCTATATTACCAAAACCATACAGGATTTAAATTTATCATTTTAACTACCTGGATTCTTGGATAAAATGTGAGAATATAAATTTGGTTCAGAAAAAGACAAATGCCACCTCCATTCGCTGTATTTCTGGGTCCTACAAAGCTCAGGAAGACAGATTTTCTCCAAAAGCTCCCCTGAAATGACCTGCCATCCATCCCTGTCTGCAGAGCAATAAATGGGGGAAACTCCTTCCATTTGGAGAAATCTGGGAATCTTCATGCCTAGACCTCTACTTTGCACTACACACGGAGAGCACAAAAGGAAAGTTATGCCAGTCTTTTTCTGATTTTCTCATTAAAACAAAACAAAAAACCTATCTACAGGATGGAAGAGGGGACGGGCTGTTCTAGAATAACAAATCAAAGCTGCACAAAGACCCATCAGCTTAAGCCAGATACTGCCCTCTATATTCTAACCAACTCCAGCTGTGTCATAACACAGGACAGCTCAAAAACGGATATATTTGCAGATGATTTGGCCTCCGACTAGAGGAAATGAAAGAAATGTACCAGAGCCATATTTGTGGGATATTTTAAGGACAGAGTCCCAAGACATTTGGCTGTTTCATAAGGGTGATTTGCATTGCGTTAGCACATTTCATCCCCCAAAGACACTGTCACAAAAAGGGCTTGTCATCTCCCCCAGATACTGGGAACCAGCTTTGGTGCTGTGCTACACTGCCACTGCCACCTCCCTGGGGAGCAAGAAAAGCCCTAGGAAAGGAAACTGGAAGGTAAAAGAATTTTTTTAAAGTGTGAAAAAACTCAGAGCTGTGACCACCTTGAGTTGCCAGGGTATCTGGGAATACGAGTGCTGGAGTCTAGTGTGAACATGAACAAGCTGGGTGAAAAGTTGCAATAAATTCTATCAAGATAGAAAAGATCAGATTAAAAGCACCCACTTTGGAGTTTGTGGAGGAAGAGATGAAAATAAGTACATTCTCACAACAAAGGACTTGGGAGGGGATGTGAGAAAGGTATTAGAAATTATCCTTTATGTAAATATAGGAAATAGAGGGCCATTTTCTCTTTAATTTAGTAGTATTTTATCAGTTTCCTATTTAGTTCTTTATTTCAATTCTGTTTCTTTAGCTTGTACAAAACCCACTGTAAACACTCCCAAGCACCTGGCTGTGTGGCTGAACTGGACTCCACCATGAGAAAAAATCCACCAGGAAAAAAATCCACCAGGAAAAGCAAAGCAAGAAACACCAGCAATACTGCAGGGCAGTCCAAGGGACTTTTCCTTGCTGTTGGCCAGCAGGTGGGGGTTAGATGCCTCTTCTCCAGACAATGCCAAAACGGGTGGGGGTGGGGGGGAAATGCAATCTTAAGAAGTGGTAATCATGCTGGACACTGCATTCAAAGTAAAACAGAGGGGCCCTGCTCTGGCCACCAAGGACTGAAGAACAGAAAGCCTCCCTCTTCTTCAGGGTGGTCAATAGAGTGAGGTTCCTGCTTTATTTCTCTGCTTAAACCTCTCAACTCTTCTTATTTACCAGATGCTTCTTTGAGGTGAATTTTTGCAGTCAGAACAAGAAAAAATGTGAACCAACCTAACTATCCTGTAGGGCATTAAGACCTTGTTCTGCTGCATCAGTACTGGGATCTTCCCAGGTGCCCCAGAAGCTTGCAGGCATGCACAGAATTAGCAAGAAAACACAAAATTCATAGTCAATTCCAAATTACGAATTCAGAGCAAGTTCAGCCCCCTGCCTGAATGCTGTGAGACCATCTGTAGCTTTAGGTGCTCTTATGTTTAAAGAACAGCACAAACAAATGGGAAAAAAAAAATTTAAAGCCCAAGGGGCAGAAGTCAGACTATGGACAAACAAAATGCTGTTTCATGTAGCAATATACAGGAAGGTTTTGGGTTATTTTTAAGCTTCCATTCTTAGGAGTTTCTTGGAAGAGAAACAAATAAAATATTCTCAGATGGAAAGTGATTTTGGTATTAGCTATCATTTTAAGTGAAAGTCATATTGACATGTGTAGGAAACTAACTTGAACTATTTAAGATATTTTACCCCAAAACTAAGTAACTGTGTTCATTTTTCCTAATAAAAAAGATCAGTTTGGTTTATAAGTAAGGAACATTTTTTATTTTTTTTCCATTCTTATTCTTAATCAGGCCAACATTTTCCTATGTGTTTTTACAAAAAGACAAAAAAAAAAAAGAAAAAAAAAAAAAAAAAATTTGTTATTTGAAGGGGAAAAAAAACCAAAAATGCACTAACAAAAACCAAAGATACTTGGGTNCACTAACAAAAAGTCAGAGTTTGTTGGGTTCTAACAGTTTGAAACACCACTTGGAAAATTTTTGAGTGTCTGCCGACACCAGCATGTATAAAATCTGACACTTCTGCCCCTCTGCTACTGTCATTCAACACTCCCCTCAGTGACTTTCATGCATTTTTATGAATGTATTTAACCTGTTTATTCCCTTTTGGAAATGGCTAGATGAAACAAACCCAAAAGCCTTTTTTTTTTTCCACTAGGATATTGGCATTTGCTATTCTGGCTCTTTCAGGTGAAGCAAAAACATCAGACAAAGTGTTAAAAAAGTATTCTTGTGTTTTGGCAATGAGCAGGCTTCCTGGGATAAGCAGAAAAAAGGATGAAAAAGGCAAAAATGCAGGCAAAAGTTTTCCTGTTCTTGGACACGTGGTAGATACAGATCTGCACGTACACACAGCCATACCTCATTTACAAGCCTCGGAACACCCCCTCAGTTCAACCCCTAACTCCCAAAAGCAAAGTCACTCAGAGAAATGTGATCAAGCAGGCAAAGGAGGGGAGACTTCTGAGAGAGGTGGGATGTCAAGTGAGTCACATAACTTGGAGATGAGATTTGGCTGGAGTGAACACACAAAGACTGCATGTCTGGGACTCCTGCTGCCTGGGAGAGGACAAATAACACTTGTTCAATATTGTGAACATGCCCATTACCTACATTGGATGGAGTATCAGGCCAGGGCAAATGGATAGGATCCAGTGCTGGGGCTGCTGGTTATGCTGGATGTCAATCCTGGCTGTATTTTAGCAAAGGGAGCCTTCAAGCTGATGGATATTATTCCATAAAATAGCTCCACCATGTTTAGTGACATGATGCATCACGTAACTGATGAACATGGAGGGGCACAGTCCAAATCCTGATCTCACTGATGACAATCTGGGCTAAGTTAATGAGGTAATGCCATAGAATACAACTGAAAATTACTTATTTTTAACTTGGGCTTGAAAGAAACAAGAAACTTCCATCCAGTGAGTCAGTCTCCCCCAACTGTTATTACTCCTATTTTAAAACAACAAGCCCTCTGACATTTTGGTCAACATCTATGTGAGCTGAACTTTCAAAGGGAGTGAGACACTGGGAATTCTAAACTTTGCTGTTCATAATATGGGAACCAAGCAGAAATCTCCACATGCTGCTGTGGTCTGTCTCTCACAGGCTGAATTTTGAACTTCAAAAGACAACAACAACAAAAAAGCAAAGCCACAGCAGGTCAATGTTCCTTGCTCTCTGTCAGGATAAAGCTGTTTTTTCTTTCCCAGAATTTCTCCCAAGCTCTCAACAACCTGCCCAGAACCAGGCTCAATCTCTTTGGCACAAAACTTGCTTTTAGGACAAGCTATCTCCTCTCCAACCAGCACCACTGGTGGGGAAAATGGAGTGAGAAATGACCACACACCAATGAAGCAAGCACTGCAAGGAACTTGGCCATGACCTTACCACTTTCTCCCAGTTCAAGCTCTTTTCCTTGAACTCACATTTCCTACTGGCTCCCTGCAGCTGCCACTCATTCCTTCTCTCTTTCTAAATTTATTTCTAGTTTTCTGCCTTCAACTCAAGTGCATTAAACACACCCAAACCCCTGACAATGACAAACATGGCTACAGGATGAACATCCAGTATTTTCTTTCCAGGATCTTCCTATTAAAGATAGACTTTTTCTGAAGGACTGCTTGCTGTGGGAATAGTAAAAAGTTAGGTACATGTTTGGCTAACTAGAGTTCTGTGTATTGGGATTTAAATGCCTTTCCTAAATGTTACCATTTAGGAAATGCCATTAAAAATTCAAAAGCATAGGCCATCTTTTAATACAAATTAAAATTTTTGGGTTTACCCATGTGCCTCCTTAGGCAAAAAGAATGATTTTTGCTTTTATAAAGCTCAACAAATTAGAGAAGGGATCCTGCCCTGAGGTACACTGCTGCTGATACTCCTGAAACCAGCGTCTGACTCAGCCAGCATTTGGCTCACAGTCAATTGGATTCAAGCAAAAATAAGAACTTCCTGCATTTAAATACAGTACATCATCTTGCCATCTTTTTTCCCACCCTACATGCTTTCATGGAGGGATCACATCCCAATTCAATTTACATCTTTTTTTTTCAATTCATTCCCAAGTACTCTGTTGCTGACTATTGTGCATTTTGTTTTTTCCTGCTGCTGTGCCTCATATACACATCAGGTCAGGAGAGGCTAGTAGCCCTGAGCAGCTCCACTCTAAGGGCCAGGAGAAGGGTGAAAACAAGGAAAAACCTTCAAGTTTCATGTGCCAGGCTTCAAAGTGACAAGCAACGAGGTATGCCACGGGCATCAGGGGACTGTCTGATGCTCAGACTGCTCTCATTCATGCTGTAGAAAGATCAGCTCAGGATGGATGTCTTTCCTTGGAGTGACCTTGCTAATCCCTGCCACTGCCACTGGCTCAGCTGGAAACACAAGCCAGGGAGGACAGAGAGCAACAAGGGATGCAGGCAGGGAGGAAGGAGGGGGCTTTAGGACCGTTTGAACACACTGATGTCAGCACCTGCTTTGGGCCAGATCTACTAAAATGGTTCAATCTGCAACCTGGTGTTCTGGCAAATGTTTTATTTTTTTTTTAATTGGAAAGAAGTTAGCTTGTGGCTTTCATCCATGGGTTGACCTCTGGGTAATTCAAGGGATTTAAATGGGCAGAAGGGCATTTACATGTATCTGCTGGCTTCTGTGTTGCATGGTTCTTTAACTCTGAGTTACAGATGCTATCAGAAGGAGCAGACTATGAAACCCAATCAGCAATTTACTTATTATTATTGGAAATAGTGCTGATGTTACTTGTATTATATCCAGATCTGGAGGATCTAGGTCAGAACTAATGTATGTACAAGAACAAGAAAGTAATCACAGGCTTAAACTGTTAGCTCCACTTTGAAACACTAATTTTGCCTTCCTGTGCAGTTCTTAATCTGGGAAGCAAGAGGAAAAACTCATTTAGAACTAATCTGTAAAAGAAACTCTTTAGGAAATAGCCTTAAACTGGGCCACTCTGCAACAAGCACATTCTAGCCTTGTCTTGTTATCTCTGTTTTCCTCCAGACCTTATCATCGCTGAGGAATTTAATCACACAAGTGACAAGTAGCTGAAAGTATGAATCAGACTGGCACTGAATAAGAAACCATAGGAAAAACACCTACCTACACAACCCTGACAAATACAAATATAACCAAGTTTCAGTGTAGACACGGGCTGCATGAGTTTGCCTGCACTCTAATCTCCACTTTTAGATGGGTTGCAGTATCTTGGAGGCTTCACATCAGCCAACATCCAAAGGCTCCACCATTTTTAATAACTAATTTAGACACAAGTTCATTCCAGGCTCTTGAATTAAGATTACTAACAAGCCCTAGCACAGATCCCCAGCCTTCCAAGTCCAGGAGCTGAGCAGTGCACCTGCACCCACCCCTGCACAACCACCATGGCAGGGGAAGGGCTGGACACGTGCCCAAGCACACACACCAACATCTTCCCTTTTGCATACTGGTGACATTTGGTGTTCCTTTGTCAACTTTTTTTTTTGAAGGCTCTCATAAGGACCCAGCTCCTGCAACAAGGCACTGAAGAACATCAATATTATGAACCTTGCTGTACCCCTCCAAGTGCAACTAAGAGGGTGCCAATGGAGAGAGCCTGGGGAAGGCTGCCCTGCCCTGTCCTCAGAAAAGGCATCTGTCAGGAGAGGTGCAGTACAAGGAAAGCCCTTATTTGCAGGACTGTGACAATCTACATACAAAAATACCCTTTTTATACTATTTGCTGCTCATGTTTCCCTGAATTCTCTCTGTCAAACCACAGCAGAGAGCCCTAATAAGGCAAAACCCTTCCTTCTGAGCCTTAGCAGACTAAGTATAGAGATATTTGCCCATGCTCATTAAAAACAAGGAATGCTTAAATTAATTGCCACTGCTTTTCAGGCAGCTTCAACAACACACCTTATTGCACTATACTTCAGATATGTGCTTTGAGGAGATTTCTTATCTTTAGATGTGCTGATAGAACAAAGAAGCCTGGCTGATTTACTGAACAGCACTGTGCCTTTGATAACAGTATTTGCCTCAGTTTCTTCTCTGATTAGAAAATTTGCACAGGCACAAAGCCGAGGTCATTAAATAGGATTTAATTTGCCTTGCTTACAGTACAAAGTGTCAATCTTTGTACTGGTTTCCAGCATCTGAAAGGAGGCACGCACTTGCAACCAAATAATGTTTTCCACCCTCTCCTCCTGGCTTAACCAGCCTCTTCCCCCTTCATAACAAGCTTGATGCTCTCTGCAGGCCTTTGTGCTTCAGGACAGTAATTTTGAGGAAATCCCTTAACTCCGTTTTACAGATAATTCTCATACTTCTGGGAAGCATAGGAAAAAAAACCCAAACAAACAAGAAGAAAACATACAAACAGCTCTGAGGGGTGGAAACTGTTCCAACAAAGACACAAAAGAGGAGAAGGGGTCTGAGGTGTCCGTTCATGAAAGTTTTAAGAACAATCCTCAGCAGACCTGGACTGATTCTGGAGTACACGTCATTCCTGGTCATTAAAATTCCAACCCGAATTCTCCTTCTGTTCAGTTGCCAAAACAGTCAGAAGTTACTTGTCCTGCACTACCTCTTTCCAGAAGCATCAATACCCAGCTGCCTTCTCATCCTCACGGGGAAACTCCCAGTCATTAGGCAGACAACCCTATCTATAGCTTAAAAAGGCACTTCTGCTGAGACAGCTATGTTCCCTAGCAGCCTGAAAACACAGCCTGCGGGTCTCCACCGTGGCTTTCTGTTTGCCCATCAGTCAGCTAGTGACACAGCTCCCCAGATGAATGCAAACAAGTACATCTCTGGTTGGAAGGCAAGTTGGTGTGAGTCAAACAGCTCATTTGTGCCACAAGGCTGCAGATGGCAGCACGTGGAGAGCCAGCAGTTTGGTCTGGTTTAGCTACATATTTTGATGGAAGAAACTGAAGAACTCTTCAAACCATAGTTGCAATGTGTGCAAGGCAGACACAGGTACTGCAGCAACCCTACAGGTGCCCAGGATAGAGGAAGAGCTGCTTGGTGACTGTGCTCTAACCAGTGCCCTCCTGTGCCGAGGAAATCCACCCGAGCAGTGCCTCTGAACTCACTGGACAAGATTCACAGCTCACGGAAAGCAGTGCTGCCAATTTCAGCTGAGTCATGTGAATTCAGCCCCACTAGCTCCTGCCCACCCCAGGAATCCGGACGTTCCAGTCTTTTAATAGACATCTGAACTGGCATGACTTCTTTTTGGGTCTTTCTACAGTGTTCCAGAGGCAGGGAAAGTGTTAACCATGGAAGTATTCAGCATCGGTGCTATGCCTGACCTCCACAGAGATCCAAATCCTGGTACACATCTCCCTGTCAAATTCCTTATTTCCCCTCTGACCTTCCTTTGGCCAGCGGAAAGCAAACCCCTCCAGAAGCACAAGGGTTGTCTAGCTGCAAAGGCAGCTTCCCAGATAGATCTATCCATCATTTTACAATGACAAGACTAAAAATAGTTCAATTGTTCACTCAAGTTAGGACTGAAAGTATTAATCCTAGACTGTTGGTATTAAAATTCAGCAAATATTTTTTGGTTTGCATCACATATTCTGCACAGATGTCACTAAGAGCTCTTTTTTTTTTTGGCAGAATATTCAGTATTTTGGATTAAAAAAGAACAAACAAAACATAAAGCCACTTGAGACAGGTATATGTCTTCCCTGATTTTCTAACTGATTACTCTGGGCTCCACAATCTGAGATTTCTTCCATTCCAGAAATGACTGGAATACAATGTCTAACAAGGTCATACATGGAACTGCTTATGCAGGCACTTGTTTTCCTTCCAACTCCTAAATCCTCTTTTTCACCTCAATTCTTTTACCCTTCCACAGGAATCTCATTTCTCCATGTTTTTGCATGCAATCTGGACACTGCAGCCATTGCATCAGCCTTAGGTCTCCCATTAGTTAGCATCCAACATACTTGAGGCATACAGAGAGCAGCCACACATTTCATTCCCAATTATTTCTTAGCAAAATGCTCTGAATGAAATGAAGTAAAATTGTGGTTTTCCTTCGTTACAGTGCATTTCTTCTTTATAGTTCTTCTAAACATCTACCTTGCCAACTGTTTCTGGATCAGAAATATCTACAAACCTTTGCCCTGTTCAAATAGCTGGTTTCACACAAGACAAAGGAACCTCAATCACATTGTGGTTTTCAAACGTAAAAAGCAGTTAAGTTGCTGCTTGAACAAGAACTAAACTTCAAGCTGATTTTACCAAAGACCCAGTGTTGCCTTCAGATTTCAATCTGCTCTTGAAGACTGTTGGGTCAAAGCTTTGACAAGTATTAATTGGTACAGAGATGGAGTAACCATCGGCCACTTAGCAGAAGACTTAGCTCTGCAATGGCAAGGAAATAGCTAATCATTTGAAGACAGATAATAATTGCAAAGTCCAGCTTGTCCATGAATGATTAATGGATTTTCCTCTTCCTTAAAGTGCACAAAGATACATTAATACAGAAAAGAGTAATTTAATTCTAGTAATTCTTCCGTGACAGGAGTGTGCAAACACTGACCCTCCATGGCCCTGCAGCTACTACAGTCAAGAGGACCAGGTATTTACTATAATGGGCATGTATAAAGAGCAAACATTGCCCTTCTCAGATACATTCCAATAAGGTTTCATAAAGGGAAATAAGGAAATATTTTCTCCCAAATCTCTTCAGCTCCAGGGAAGCAAATACAGCTCAAGCTTTTGTCATAACTACCCTAAGCTAGAGCCACAGCAGTGATACTCTGCTGGAGCAGCAGCAGGTGGGTGACAAAGCACAGCAGATGGGGTTTGGTGGATAACACTGGTTGGACTTGGGAACTTGCCCAACTGCCCAGCAGTACGTGCTACTTCAAGTCCTTGGTGCCTCTGACTCCTTTCATATCAACTATCTAAAACCTGCTTTGCAAATATGAGCCTGTTGTGTATAATCATGGAAGAATTAATTTGCATACCTCTGTCCTTTTGTTGTGTTGGGTTTTTATCAATAACTGAGGAGGCACATAAACTGCAGAACCCAAGGTTCTATGGTGCTCATTTCTTTCATGATCTCATCTATGCAATCCATGGCAATGTCTGCCACTGACTGACTGGATTGCAGGACTCTGTCCTAACAGCTGTACCAGTGCAAATCACATGTAATTTCACTACAGTAAGGACAGTACTAAACCACTTAAATGGAATTATGCAAAATTAAACAGATTGCAAGGGAAAAGGGTAGTATTTGAAATGTGTATACTCTGCTTTTACAGAACACTATAAGAAAACATTGGGAAATAAATACAACAGCCTACAGCTTTGCTGTACTGAGTCCTAAGTAAAAGGAACAGTCATTGCAGTGCTATTTGGATTATAGAAGATGCAAAGCTCTGTGCACAATCTGATGTATTTCTGCATTTATATATATATATATATATATATGAGATAAATTATGTGTGCAGCAACTAGTACAAACAAACGAACAAGAGCCAGAGCTCTTCTGGAGGGATTTCAGGGACAGCAGGCCAGGACTTACTTGGATTCTGTTTCAAAACTTTCTGGAAAAAGAAACATCTCTGTACATCAAAAAAGCTGGAATAAAGTGAAAGCAGAGGCATCTCTTCGCATCAGTAAGTGCCACCCATTAACACCTCTCTTCCACACGCTCAGAAATTGCTGAGACATTTGAAAGGGAAACTGTTAAAGCTCCAGACCCTTTGCCAAGAGCACATTTTCTAACAGCATTGGGCGGTACCTGTTGAAGTTGATGGGGTACAGGATAATATCCTCAGGTGCTCTGCCATCCCACTGGATGATATAAGTCTGCTCCAGCATGACGACGGGCTGGTACTGCTGGTATGGTGCTCCTCTGTTCACACCTTGCAGCTGCAAGGGATGGGAATGGTATGCTGCTCTGGCAATGGATAAGGTCAGATTCTCGGGGCGTCTGGCTTGAATATAAAGCTGAGGGTGAAAAGAAAATGACAAACATATCCATGAAACCAGCCAGGCTCAGCAATAACATGTGCATTTGATCATCGCCTGTAAATGGGTTTTGCCAATGAAGAGCTCAGAACGTTTGGAAAGTCACTGAAACATTTCCAGTTCAAATAAAAAGGTAACCCAGAAATAGCATCTGCAGCCATTTGCAGAGACACCATGAAGTGAGATGTGAATTGTACAGCACTGTAAAAATACTCAGACTCTTCAAATAGAATGGTAATCAGGGAAATATTGCAAAGTAACTCCTTTTTATGAATTCAAATAACAGCACTTTAAAAATAGGTTTATTCCATTGAAAATACAGAAAACTCTTAAGTTATTTCAAGGGGTTTTGGAATTGGTCCTGTTATATAATGGAATCCACATCTTTACTCTCAAGAGCAGATTAGGCTGAAATTTGGGAGGGCTAGAACTCGATGACCTGATTGTATGACCTTATAGACTAAATAGCACGTTGCACAGGCTTCCAGAGAGAGCTCTTCTGTGCAGGGACCCACAGATGTCCTTGGCCTGTAGTTCAACTCTACAGACCAATTACAAAACTCCACTCCAGTTTTTGTATGCTTTTACTGTCCTGCCTGCACTTGAAGGCAAATTAAAGTGGCAAACATTAGTTTTAAGGCTGTATGCATGGGGTTCACCTGCTTCCTCCCACCTGAAATCCCAGTGCAAAGGAGGAGGCAAATCTGTCTCAGCATGCAGGGCTGTAGCAGACGAATTGTCATATTCCCTGGAGGGTTTCAAATGCAGTGAGGACAGGTGAGGACACCTATAATCCTGCTTCCTTCACTCTCCTACAGTACAGACCTTAAAATACCCAACATGAAAATCTCTGTTAGCTTAGAAACATCTAAGCTTCTACATGAGCATCCATCCAGAGAAATTATTTTTAAACCCAATTTCTGTCTTCGAAGTAGATGAAAATAGAGGCAATAATCTTTTAACAGAGCTTAATACTCCAGGCAAGGATACAAGCACAGTCAAGAACAGCAGAGAGGGCGAGACTCTATCAGGATATATGCATATATATATTCTTCTAATGCAGGGTAATGAGACCTTGGCCCCTCACATCTCCTTATCTGCTTTTCCTCCTGTCTACACAGACTGCAAGCTTTGCAAAAACAGACTCTCACTGGATTATACATGGGCTTCTTTTAGTTCTAGCCAGTTCTGCTCCCAGATCCACTTTCGGGACTAGAAGTATTCTAACACTTGTGTCTGCTCCTGGTGTTGAGTTTAAGCTCCTCAGAACATTCAAGACAGACTGTCTCTGTCTACCCCTAATCTCACCCTGAATTCAGCTTGATGAATGCTCAAGTTAAAAATCTGGGTCTCATGTAAAAAAAAAATAATAAAAAAATTCAAAAATGGCTGTAAAGGTTTCTTGAATATTCAGTCCATTCCCTCTTTCACACCGTGGCACTTTAATGATGAGAGCCTATCATGAGTGGTATCTGCAGACCCTTGGAGATTTAAGTGTATCCCAGAACTGCATTAAGTAATACGAGCTCTTCTTGATGGCTGGAACTATTGATCAAGTGATTCACCCCAAACAATCTCTGAGCAGCAGCCCATTTGCTCATTCTTGATGGATCAAGGAAGAATAAATTATTTTTACACTTTGATAAAAGACCTTTTTTATCTATGAAACCAAGGAGGAAAACCCATTTTCCCTTCACATTCAAACCATAATTGGAAAGGCAGTAATGTGCAATGTAATAAGTCACATTTCAATCTCATTTGCCCCACCTGGATGGGGAAGTGCTGAGGTCAGAGCAGGACCTGAAATGCCATTAATGCATTAATTGTTCTCAATCAAAACAGTATTTTCTGATAAAGAATGGTTGGAATGAACTCTACATGCTGCAAAATAATAGCTCACTTGTGTCTTTCTAGATAAAAAGTTTCTGTCTCATCACTACAAACTTTGACATTATTTCTTTCTAACATGTCTCCAGCAAGCACAGAATACTAAGGTGGTACCTGCTGCACACTTAGTACAAAATTAAATGCACTAATGATAAAATATGCCAAGAATGGAAGAAAATACATTCTTAAAAATTCTTAAATTACAGAGTACCAAGAAAAAAAAAAAAAAAAAAAAAAAAAAAAAAAATTCTATTTACTTAAAGGGTTTTTTGTAAAAAAGAAAAAAAAAAAAAAAAAAAAAAAAAAAAAAGAAGATATTCCTATATAGTTCAAGGCTTTTGTGTAAAAAGGAAAAAAAAAAAAGAGTTTGCTATGCATGGCCTAAGGGGGTCACCACAATTGTTAATGAGTTCAAGAAAGTGCTAGAAGAGCTTGCAATCTGCTTCAGTAAGATGATGAGGAAAGCATGGCAGAGATTTGCTGGTAACACTTTCCTCCAAGTGCCTCAGGACCAAGTCATAGATCTGACATTAGGGATAATGGTGACAGCTGTTTTGGTAATTATATAGAAATTACTGGAACAAGGAAAAATGCCACTTTTGTATTGATAGACATATTTATACACTGACTTTGTCTCCTGCAATGAGCAGCAGAGGCCACTGAGTGAATGCCTTCCAGAACTGCAAGCCACAAGGATGTGATTTTCTGTCCCACAGAAATACAGCAGTATGTATGGTGGATCTTGAAAAATATTGATCATTAGAGGTCTCAGTAGGTAAATGTCCTGATTAAGCAATCCAGGCCCTACACAAAGAGACTCCTTCCCAGGTGGAGCATCACTAAGTCAACAGGACCCTAACTGAGGAGCAGGGACTAGCTGACGTTTCCTGCAGCAACTGGGCTCAGCTCTAAAATGACAGTCCTGGTGGCTTGGTCCTTCTTGGAGACACCAAGCTCCACAGAAAGCAGCACTCCACATTTTCCCATTCATCCCTTTCTCTTGTCCTCCTCCCTCATTTGAGGGGACAAGGGGCAAGAGGGGAATCCAATTCCTGTCCATGGAATCCCTAACATCCCCTCTGTGATGCTGACTCATGTCAGTTCTAGTACTTATTTCTTGTTACCCCTTTAGGACTACAATCAAGGCTCATTTAGAGAAATCCCAGAAGAGGCATCCATCAAAAGGCTTCTTTTGATCCTCAATGAGCTGAATGAAGTGAAAACAACCCTTTGAGCTCCACCAGCCCCAAGTAGGTGAAACATCAGCCACTGTCCCAGCATAGTGCTCCTGGAAATCACAGCTTGGGCTCTTTCTTCCTCAGCCTTTACTCTATGACACCTTCACTCAAACTCAATTTGGAAAACTTTTATCACTTTTCTTCCATCTTCCTTTTCAGGGGGACAAAACACTTGTGAATAGCAGGGAAAAGGAGAGTAACAACAGGTTATTTTTTTTTTTTAGAATGAAAAATCCATCTTCCTTAGCAACACCTCCATAATTTTTGGTTAGCTCTATCAAAATGTTTAAGAGAAGAAAGCGGGTCATAAAGGTACTTTAAAAAATGAGATGTGATGACAGCTTAATGTTGTAGGAGAAGATGAGCGAGTTAAAACATTATAAAACGTGATCCTTCTACTTGCTTGGATGGTTTAATGGACATAGTTGTCATTTTAGCCGCTTAACACTTCATGCTAAAAAGATGTGTCAGATTTCCCTGTGCTTACATGGCAATTTTCCCAAGTAGATTGTGAAACTGAGGAGATAAGTTCTTTTACAATTCATGAGGGATCTGCTATCCAACTGGATAGGAGTAGGAAGATAAGCAATATGCAAAGTATTGGAGCAGAAAATCTTGGCTTCTGAGAAAAGTTCTGCTTTCTAGTTTCTTTAACATTGCTTTTGTCCTGCTGTGCTGTCAGCTGTCAAGCTTGGGCAAAATATCTTAAAAATGAGAAGTTCAAAACATACCTTTCTATCCTACTCGTAGTTTGACTGTTCAAAAAGGGTTAATTTCCCAGAGCAAACCATCTTCTCTATGAAACTGCCAAATGAAAACTTTAAAACTTTTTTGTAAATATAAAAGTGTATCTTTCCTTCTCTAAGTCAGGCAAAAGGATTTTGGTTTTCCACTGGTGTACAGCAGAGATCACAACTGGACCTTCAGTCCAAATATGGAGCTGAAAAGTATCTTGTGAAAAATCAACAGCTTTCCCAAAGTATTTTATAATAGCAAGGCATTGTGTTGGTTTTCTTTAATTCAAAACTGACACTAATTTAGCTACGTGGCAGTCTCTTGTGACTGTCTAACACCTTTTAAGTTCATAGAAGAAAACAGCACATACTGCCAAAACCTCTGCTTATTTTAATAAAGGCTAATACCAAAAAAGAAAAGTTTCACAGCCTCTCATGATGAGTTTCTGTGGAGTCTACAAGGAAGCAGGAACTGCCCAGTGGGAGCCAAGGCACTTGTCTTACAATTTATATAAAAATCAGAAATGGTTTACGAATCTTATTTACATTTTAACAAGTAATGCAGGTGTTGAGGATTCTCCAGTTCAGTGCCATTGGAAATCTCACCCACCTACACGGACAGAACCATGGGAGAAGTTTCTCATTACACTTTTCTTTTATTATTGGCCTTAGCAACAGCAGAAAGTCAGGTTGGCGGGACACCAAGGACTTCAGCGCCCTGCTGATGGAGTCTGAGTGACTCAGAAATTGCCAGAAGATGTGATGCTGCCAACTCTTGTGATTTTCCTATGATTTTCCCTCTCTTTAGTGCTCTTCCTCAAAGCCTCACTTTATTTACATTGCAACATAAGAGTTTCAGCTGCCATTAAAAAACAAAGGGGTTGCTCTTGTTTGGAGAACACCAACCCTACGGGCTCCACAATCAAAAGGGGAGGACAAAGCTGATATCTCTGCTTGTATAAATTTAACTATTTTAAGCTGGTCCCAGAACACTCCTTTGGTAGTGAAAGGCAACACTGAATCCAAAGCATTAGGCATTTCTTAATTCTCCCTGATGAATGAAGGTCTTGGACACCACGTGGAGAAGGTGGCACAATGCTTCTTGGAGATGGTCAGAAGGAAGGGCCATAAACCAATCACAGGAAGGTGGAAATGTCAGACTGAGATGACAGATTAAAACACCCTCAGGAAAGTCTGTCCCCAAGACTTTGTGGAGCTAAAAATGCTGCCAAAGGAATTGGTTTCGCCCAGACATTTCCTTTCCTGGGCAAATTGCATCCAGGAGAAGAGCATGACAAGTGAATGAAAGAAACCAAACAGAAAGGAATTAACTGAATCTAGGCACCTTGCTCAGAAAGGATTCACCTGCAGTTTTAGATGAAGGACTTGGATCTCACTTTTCCATGGCAAACAGCCCATCCCTGACTATCATGGGCTCAGTTCAGTGTGAGGCAGGAGTCACTGTTTCCTTGAACTGAAAGGGCATTTTCACCTGCTTATGCTGAGGAAGAATATGAGTTCTTGTCTACCAGAGCTACATGAAAAGGGAAAGAAAAACAGATTTTGTCATAGAGTTGCTAAGATCAAAGCAAACCATCTTTTTCCAGATTTAGATTCACTCTTTTGGGCTTTTGATGTGAAGTATGACACTCCCAATTTAGCACACAAACAAATCATCAGCTAGACAAGGTGCTGAGAATCAGGGTTAAGCTGAAAGACTCCAACAACAATACCCTGCAAATTAAATCAAGCCCTGCTGCACGGGAGCAGTTGCTTCTACCTTGCACATACATGTATTTCCCTACCCAAAACTCATAAAGTGAAGTATTTAATATGAACTTTACTCATCCTGCTGGATGCTGATTAGTTGAAAAATGCTGGGAAGTAATGGATCCCAGAGAAGCAAATGTTTATGCTTGCCTAAACCTAGCCAAGGAAATTTTCTATGGTGGAAAAACTGCCTCACCATGTAGACTGCCATAACCAGGAGAATATTAATAGAAATGAAAATATAAATGCCTACTTGTTTACAATTATGAATTTAACTGTTATGCTACCAGAGCAGAGAGGATCATTTCTCCAGGGACACAGAGCAAAACTATTCATTGGTAGTGTTTCATAGGAGCCCAATCCTGTTTCTGCCTAGTCAATAGCAAACCAGGGCTTGTAAATCCAGTGTCTAGACACTTAAATAGGAACTCCTGCTCTCTGCTGTGCAATTAAAGTAAGTGCATATACCTTTTTCTTTTTGCCTTAAGGAGACATGCATAATCTGGATTTGACTATGCACATTTTATGTAGACATAAAGGTCTCAAAGATGATTGCATTCCCATAAGTTTCATGCAAAAAGTTCCTTGGAGTAAGGAGTGGGGCAGAGTGCTGTGCCTCTCTACTGAAAGTGTGACCCTTCTTTACTACACACAGAGACATTACTACACATCAGAGAAGCCACAGAGAAAGCACCTTCAGAAATCTCCCAAAGCTGAAAATTCATGACTAGGTTTGAAACCTATTCCAAGGTGCAACTGTAGGAAATCAGGCTCTGCTAATCCCCTTGCTCACAACACCACTTCTTAAAAAGGGAAACCTGACAGCTTGCTCCTCTCAAGCTCCTCTCAGTTTTGACAATCCCTGGTCTTCAGTGACTTCAGGTAGAGCTTCACCCTGTGTTTCACCTGCTGATGTCTAGGCAATGTCTACTGACTCCTAAAGAGACAAGAGCTTGCAACATGCTCCCAAGTGCACAGAAGACTCAATAAATAAATAACACCTGCTCTATCTCACAACCTCCAAACATAATGGTCCTTCCAAAAGCCACATCTTGCATGAGCACGCTCAGGACTCACTCTCCAACCTCAAACCACCTGGTGCTCTGTGCACCCACCACACCCAACTGGTGTCAGCTTGTTCAACAGGAGAGAGGAAAACCTGGCAAGATGTTCACGTAACTGGAGTTTGAAAACAGGTCTTGATACCTCTTTGGTAAATATATTAATATCCTTTAGAAGAAAAGAAGCAAGGAGAGCCACTTGTGTTCTCTTACAGGTGACCGCAAGCTGTGGTGACTCACATATTTACAATATGCTCTACTCACACACAAAGGTCTTGTTGAAATTCCAGAAACATACAATGAACCACAATCTGGTTCTGAGGTCACATTTTCTCTCCATTTACTATTCTCATCACTCTATCTTTTCCTACTGTTAAGTTATCTGGGATTTGCAGTCCTTTCTACCAAGGTATTGACATTTCAGTTACAGTCTCTAACTCAGTGTGCTGAAGAAAACTGCTGTGAAGGTTTAAGACAACCCTGACCTAAGACTGCTCATCCCTCAGACAGTGATTGATGGATGGGAAATCAGAAATAAGTGTGAGTTTGTGTCTTAGCCACCCATTTCACCACCCTGAACACAGTGGGATGTATCAGAGAAGCAACATCTGCCAGATGTTGCACCAGACTTACCCACTAGAGCCCTGCAGTCGAGTGGACAAATGCCTGGAAGCAAGAACTAGAAAAAATCAGACTTTCCCCAACTCTATTTCAACTTGCAGCTTCTTGTAGGCAACGGGATGAGACAGGGCTCCTTCAGCCACAGGCAGCTGCACAACAGGAGCTTTACTGACTCCTTGGAATTAAGCAGATGATGCTGAGAGGAGTAAATGTATACTCAGTTCCCCTCTTATGTTGAATAGTGTTGAGTAGACTTCACTCCCCCCCCTCAGCAGACTGAGGCCCCCCAGCCAGCACCACCAGCAGTGTTGTGGGCAGTCACCCTCCATTACCTGTGCGAATTTCCCAGTGCACATCACCCCATTCCAGTCTGGGACAGTAAGACACCCGGGATGACGCAGCAAGTAGTTGTCTGCTCTGCCTATGAAAGTGTCTGGATACCCTGTCACCGAGCCATCCAGGTCATGGAAGACAGACATTTTGTCACCATCATTATCGTTGTTTCCAAACCACTGGCCTGATCTGCCAAAAAACACTTTCAGTCCAACCTAGCGGGGGAAAATAAGAAGAATAATCACTGGTTAGCTCTAAGTAAAGACTTAGGTTTACAGTTTTTGAACAGCCAAAGCAGTGATACAGCTAGAGCTAGAAAGCTGCATTGACTGAGTAAAGAGTTTTGGTTTGTCTTGTCTGTTTAGAAGATGTCTACCTGTATTGGTTTCCCCCCTCATTTCTTAATCCGAGGACTTCACAAAAATTAAACTCTGGCTGTTTGAAATGCATCCACAGAACCATGTATTCCTTGAAACCACACAGCAATAAACTGTGCAGTGGCAAGAGGATGACTCAAAGGGTAGGGAAGTACAGGAAGATTATGAAATATACTGAGGAATATCACAGCTGTCATCAAAGAAACAGAAATTACTAGACATTTGGTGAGTTTTCTCATATACTTCCAATGGTTGTTCTAAGTTTTCTGTGAGTGCCATTGGTTTTTTTCCTTGCTGTTTCTTCTAATACCTTACAGAACTCATACAAGTAATTCTCAGAATTTGCTGTTGTTCACATTCCAATATATCTCTTGAAAAGTTGTTTTTTCTTTATTTTGAGGAAAGAGAAATAACAGGAGGCAGCATTATCCTTATCATGTCTATCCCTGCTTTCCAGATTTTTCAGTAGCTAAATCAAGGATTCTGTCCCGATATAAAAATCTATCAGAAGAAGGAAACTACAGACATTCAGTAAAAAAGCATGGAATCTTTTAATGTCTACAAAGAAAATTATAACACCATATGACAATTAAGTTCTGAAGTAATCAAGAAAATAATTACTCCAGATCAAGCACTCTGAATGAATCCTGCAGCAATGTGTATAAAAGCAGACAGCATAAATAGTGACTGGATCACAGTGACCTCAGGGACTGTAATTTGTTCCATTTAGCCCAACTAATTTTAATTGGACTGTGCATGAGTAAGAATTAGGGTCAGCAGGATTAGGCTGAAAGGTTACTAAGGGCTTTAAAGGCTTTATTTTAACAATAATAAACACAACAGCTTAGAAGAAAAGCAGGGTCATTGTGATTCTGAGTTAGATGGAAAAGTCCCATTGGCTTAAAAAGAATGACCACTGCGGGGAGAACTACTTGCAGAGTAAAAGATTTTATTCTTTTAAAATGAAATTAAATCTTAGAACCATTTTTCTGCCACTTTCTAGTCCAAGTGCAAGTCTCATAAACAAACTACTTGAAGNTGGTGACTCACATATTTACAATATGCTCTACTCACACACAAAGGTCTTGTTGAAATTCCAGAAACATACAATGAACCACAATCTGGTTCTGAGGTCACATTTTCTCTCCATTTACTATTCTCATCACTCTATCTTTTCCTACTGTTAAGTTATCTGGGATTTGCAGTCCTTTCTACCAAGGTATTGACATTTCAGTTACAGTCTCTAACTCAGTGTGCTGAAGAAAACTGCTGTGAAGGTTTAAGACAACCCTGACCTAAGACTGCTCATCCCTCAGACAGTGATTGATGGATGGGAAATCAGAAATAAGTGTGAGTTTGTGTCTTAGCCACCCATTTCACCACCCTGAACACAGTGGGATGTATCAGAGAAGCAACATCTGCCAGATGTTGCACCAGACTTACCCACTAGAGCCCTGCAGTCGAGTGGACAAATGCCTGGAAGCAAGAACTAGAAAAAATCAGACTTTCCCCAACTCTATTTCAACTTGCAGCTTCTTGTAGGCAACGGGATGAGACAGGGCTCCTTCAGCCACAGGCAGCTGCACAACAGGAGCTTTACTGACTCCTTGGAATTAAGCAGATGATGCTGAGAGGAGTAAATGTATACTCAGTTCCCCTCTTATGTTGAATAGTGTTGAGTAGACTTCACTCCCCCCCCTCAGCAGACTGAGGCCCCCCAGCCAGCACCACCAGCAGTGTTGTGGGCAGTCACCCTCCATTACCTGTGCGAATTTCCCAGTGCACATCACCCCATTCCAGTCTGGGACAGTAAGACACCCGGGATGACGCAGCAAGTAGTTGTCTGCTCTGCCTATGAAAGTGTCTGGATACCCTGTCACCGAGCCATCCAGGTCATGGAAGACAGACATTTTGTCACCATCATTATCGTTGTTTCCAAACCACTGGCCTGATCTGCCAAAAAACACTTTCAGTCCAACCTAGCGGGGGAAAATAAGAAGAATAATCACTGGTTAGCTCTAAGTAAAGACTTAGGTTTACAGTTTTTGAACAGCCAAAGCAGTGATACAGCTAGAGCTAGAAAGCTGCATTGACTGAGTAAAGAGTTTTGGTTTGTCTTGTCTGTTTAGAAGATGTCTACCTGTATTGGTTTCCCCCCTCATTTCTTAATCCGAGGACTTCACAAAAATTAAACTCTGGCTGTTTGAAATGCATCCACAGAACCATGTATTCCTTGAAACCACACAGCAATAAACTGTGCAGTGGCAAGAGGATGACTCAAAGGGTAGGGAAGTACAGGAAGATTATGAAATATACTGAGGAATATCACAGCTGTCATCAAAGAAACAGAAATTACTAGACATTTGGTGAGTTTTCTCATATACTTCCAATGGTTGTTCTAAGTTTTCTGTGAGTGCCATTGGTTTTTTTCCTTGCTGTTTCTTCTAATACCTTACAGAACTCATACAAGTAATTCTCAGAATTTGCTGTTGTTCACATTCCAATATATCTCTTGAAAAGTTGTTTTTTCTTTATTTTGAGGAAAGAGAAATAACAGGAGGCAGCATTATCCTTATCATGTCTATCCCTGCTTTCCAGATTTTTCAGTAGCTAAATCAAGGATTCTGTCCCGATATAAAAATCTATCAGAAGAAGGAAACTACAGACATTCAGTAAAAAAGCATGGAATCTTTTAATGTCTACAAAGAAAATTATAACACCATATGACAATTAAGTTCTGAAGTAATCAAGAAAATAATTACTCCAGATCAAGCACTCTGAATGAATCCTGCAGCAATGTGTATAAAAGCAGACAGCATAAATAGTGACTGGATCACAGTGACCTCAGGGACTGTAATTTGTTCCATTTAGCCCAACTAATTTTAATTGGACTGTGCATGAGTAAGAATTAGGGTCAGCAGGATTAGGCTGAAAGGTTACTAAGGGCTTTAAAGGCTTTATTTTAACAATAATAAACACAACAGCTTAGAAGAAAAGCAGGGTCATTGTGATTCTGAGTTAGATGGAAAAGTCCCATTGGCTTAAAAAGAATGACCACTGCGGGGAGAACTACTTGCAGAGTAAAAGATTTTATTCTTTTAAAATGAAATTAAATCTTAGAACCATTTTTCTGCCACTTTCTAGTCCAAGTGCAAGTCTCATAAACAAACTACTTGAAGTAGCCTCATTTAAAGGAGGCTCAAACACATGGAACTTTAATATGCGTTTTTGAGTGGTTTAAGACCTTTTCTTTCTTCATTGCAGGAAGGTTTTGCACAAAGGGCTACTTGGTGAAGTAGGAGGATCCTAAAAGTTGGGGTTTTTTTCTTTCATTTTAATTTATAAAAAAAGAGGTATAAATACAAAAAAGTAAACACTGTGCTGCAGCACAAGGCTGCATTATAAATACTTTGTGACAGTGCACTTTGGAGCTGAAGATGAAAACGTGCACTTCACAGGGGAGGAGAACAAAGTCAGCTGCACTTCAAAACACACTAAGGCACAGCCAGTACAGCTCTCAGTGTTTTCACCCAGCAGCAGACAGTTTTGGTGCTAACATTAATCTGATCTCTAACATTCTCCTCTAAAAAAGTCTGAAAGTCAGAAACAAAATTAAAATGTTAATGAGCAGTGTCACTTCTTTTACAAGTCTCCAGGTTATCTTACTTCTGTACACTGTGGGGTAGGGGTGCACTGAGTTTGCTATTACAGCTACAGCAACATGTAATTTTTTTTCTAAGTGAACAAAGACTCAACTTGTCAGGTATGTCCATGTGGAGCTAGAAGAGGGTGCAGAGACAGTTCACATCTCAGACATCTAGTTTCCATTAGGCATGGACTACCTGGGAGTGATATGGTATAAAGGTTCCTTGAATTAGCTGTCTGAAGCCTGACAGGGAGACCTGACAGATGATGGCCATGTGAGGACATAATATGTTAGGAATATGCCAATTTAACCTGTCCAAAGGTAACACACCTAACATACCTGAGGGAAGTCCTGAAGACTGCAGCAGAAAACACTTTTTTCGTCCTAAAGATGAATAATGTACTGGAAACATCATAACTGGCCACTTTTTTCTTTTGTTGGCACAAGCTGCCAACAAAAGCCACATCACTGTGTCACTGATACCATCTGAAGGAAACCATGTTCAACCAGTGTGAATCTTCCTCTATTTTACCACCCAAGTGCTCTGCCCTCATTCACGTGGTTTTACTCTTCTGGAGTGATTCAAGGCCTCACCCTGCAAGTTCCTTTTTATCAGGAGTCTCTTTAGGGTTGGGATTGCTTTTCTTTCTGCCCTCTTTTTCAAGGGATAACAAGCTGGCACTTTAATTCAGTGTCTGCTTTTCTTTTTCCCACCATGAACTGTTTGAAAACGTCTGCTTTAATGCAGAAACCCAGCACTAAACCAACACAAGCTAAACATAACAAACATCAGGAAGCACCCATCTCTTAGCTAGGCAGAACTGCAGGCCCATGGGAGTTGACAGACCAAAGCCAGAAGCCAGTGCTGTCTGCTCTGAGCTCTTCTGGGGACCACAAACCCATCCAACATAGATCACTTGGATTTATTTTCTTTTAGCACAAGTAATTCAGAGATGCTGCAGTGTTGGCACAGTTAGGAGAAGAACAGGCTTGAATCCACCCTAACCTCCCAGACAAAAAGGGGAAAAAAACCAGAGGGGCTATTAGCAGTGGTTGTTAATTGGGTCAGTCTCTGTGTCTTCTGCACCTGCTGGAGGTGGCCTTACTCATGGGAGCCCAAAAAGTCAACTACTGCTTTGAAATAGCTTTTAAAAGGATCTTTCTTCAAACAAACAAATAAACAAGCCTAGAATGCACAGATACTTTAATATATAAAGGTTTAGGTTTGTCAATGGAAAGACAACCAGAATACATTTTGTGGAGTGTAATGTTTAAGTCTTCTGCTCTACATGACTGGTTTTTTTATGCTGGAATTGAACAAGAACTGACTGGTTTTATTATTGTCTAACCAATCTGCTGATTAATCTGATTAATTACACACCTATTCCTTCGGCATGACTAATAGTTTTGTCATTACTATACAACTTGCAGGATTATTTAATTTCTTCCTAAAAAAAAACAACTTTTAAATTATTATCCTTTAGGGATTAGTAAAGGGTAGCTAANTGGGACCATGCAGGTTTGCTCTGGAGTCCACCTTTCTCCTGGTGGGGTACCAGGGTTCTACAATGTCTTGGACAAGTGAATTCTGCCAGGTTTCTGCTGCTGCTTCTCCATGAACAAAGTTGTGGCAGCTCTGTAGCCCTGGCAGGTCATAAGTAAGTTAATGCTACAGAAATCCTCTGTTTTAAGTCTCTTTCATACTATAGGAAATATTTAAAGCTTTGTGCTTAGAGGTAAATCCATAGCATTGTAATATGGCTGTAGAACTATCTGACTAAGCAGAAATAGTTAAGATGCTTCCTGGTAACCTGTTTTGTTTTCATCAAAAAAATCCCAACATTCTTGTGGGAGTGTTACAGGTCTACTAACATGTGCAGATTATGAACTTTGACTCATCTTTTCCCTCTGTCTTAAACATAATAAAAGAGCTAGTGAACATGGTTGGCAGCAGCTCTGTAAAGGCTAACTGTTTGAAATTAGAGTGCTTTAAAAGATAATAAAATGAAGCCTGGAGATGGGAAAATTAATCAAAACTGTCTACAGGCTCTATCCTAACTAGTCAAACACATATTGTCCCATATAGCAATGAGCAACAAAACAATAAACTAATCATGGTCCTTCAAGTCTGAAATCAGATTTAGCACATCTGGGATCAATCCAGATAAAACAGAATCAAAGTAAAGGTGTTGGAATGCAGGTGGTTACAAACATATGATTTTTAAATTGGCAAAATATCACCTTCTGAAAGGGGTATTGCTTGGAAGTATACATCCAATCAATACTTACTGGGATAATGTCATTTGTCTTTTTGTCTAAGAGGCTGACACTATACAATTTATTTTGCTTTGCAGAAATAAGTCTTCTGATTTTTTTTACTTTGGAAACCTTTGATCTTAAAGGTGCTGTAAGACTAAACTGCCTCTCAGACAAAAAATGCTGGGATATTTAACAGGCTCATTGGCCACAAATGATGCAACTGTATTAAAGAGATATGTTTTCAGGAATGCAAGATGTAATTATCCCCTTCACTAATGTGCACAGATGTCACTTGTCTGAAACCATTCTGTTGGACAGAGTCCTACAGCCATTACTGGAGGAAAATTTTCACTCTCTTCTATTCCACCAATTTAACTTTTCATGATAAATTTTTCTCAAAACTCCCTGGTTCCAAGTTGATATTCTCATTTATTGTCCCCATGGTCACCTTATAACCATGTCCCAAAGGAAGGATGTAAAGAAGGTACAGCAAATTAGCCCTTATTCTTGTTCCCAAGCTCCCTACAGCATCGGAGGTAACTAAGATCTCTTTATTGAAATGAGTGCTTTCTTTAGAGGAGCAATCAAATGGCTGCAATCAATATCATCCTTTCATGAAATACCCTCCTGTTGTTGGTCTAAAGTGTACCAGAGAGGGGACAGACAAACTAACTGCTTGCCAGAGGGCAAGATACTGGTCAGTTCCAGAGCAATGGAAATTTTCCCCAAGATAAAGCCAAACCTCAAGCCAAAGTTACTATAGTTCATGGACATCCTAACAAGCATGGACCTTGTTTGAAAAAAGCTAAGGAGAGGTTGTGACCCCTGGGAGTGAGCCAGGTGGAATCTATCATTTCCTAAGCCAAGTGTGCAGGACCACGATCCCTGCAGAAATCCAGGACAAGGACTGGAACTGCTCAGCATCCTACAGCTCCTGCCAAGGCAGAGATACAGTGTCCCTTTCTGCTGCTCAAGGGAAGTCCCTGTTGTGCTCAACAGGAATTTCATTGCTGACCCCAGAAACTGGGTCATGGCTTTGCTTCTGAGTGCATTTGCTATTTCTGCATAAGAATTGTATTGCAGCTTTCTCTCTCCTGACAGCTCATTTGTGTCCCTCTCATCATTTGAGGCCAGGTCATCACCAGGTCCTCAGCATTTATAAGCTGGTAACACTGCACCAGCTAAGAGTGGTGGTCTTTCCTCTAATGCAGATTTTTTAATGTATGCCTCAGTTTACTGGCTTATAAATAAGAACAAAAAAAGCAAACAAACCTGTTGCAAAATGAATAAATAGTATGAACCAATGTAAAATGCACCACTGCTTGGGAATTCCTGCACTAGGACAGACCTCTCACCACTTCTAAAAACTTAAACTTGCACATCTAACAGAATGCACTGCTGCTTTTCTTACTTACACTTTTCTCCATCAGGATCTGTGACACATTATTCTGAGGGCTTATCTGCCAGGAGTTTTTCATTAAGAACCCAATGGCACTTGAGTATCTGTCAACAGTTGGGGTGAACTTCTTGAAAGTGCATTTTGCCATCCTGACAGGCCCATCATAAATCTGGAATCCACGAATAGGAAACGTCCTGTGAGATTTAAAAACAAGCACAACCCTGTGTTAAAGCTTGAACAAACTCTGAGCCTTCTCCTGAAGGCACAGAAAGATGTTAACAAGTAGCTAAACTACCTTTCTTTTCCCTAAACTGGGATCTGGACAGTCATGACACAGTTAATGAAAGATGAAACTCTGCTGAGCTTCCTCTACATGGTAAGGCTCAAGAGCCAAAAGAAAAGACTCATAAGCTTGCCTAAGGCTTCTAAGCTGGGGTAAAGCAGTTCAAACCCTTTGACCCCAGCTACCCAGGAGTTCATCAACCCAAGGAAGACCCAAAGGGCTGTGCAGCATCACTGTCATCAGGTTCCCCATTCCAGGGCAGACAGGTTTCCCAGGAAAATATCAGCATGA
This sequence comes from Ceyx cyanopectus, assembly GCA_013401355.1. Classification (NCBI taxonomy): domain Eukaryota; kingdom Metazoa; phylum Chordata; class Aves; order Coraciiformes; family Alcedinidae; genus Ceyx; species Ceyx cyanopectus. The sequence goes on along the minus strand of VYZU01061721.1, from coordinate 113,574 downwards.
TTGTAAAAATTATATCAGTCATCCTCCTGGAGGCAGGTCATTCCTTGGAAGTAAGTACCAAGGGGTGCAGTGCAGGTTATCTTCTCCCCACAAGCCATTTCACACAAGATCCCTAGGACCTAGTCCACAGAATTTCATATAGAAAAGCAATTTCTGCAGTATTGGTCCATGTACATGATGTCAAGATATCAGTGCTGAAGGAGACACCACTGGAGTCACAGGAGTCACCCTCCTTTTCCAGTGTTTGTTTTGCCTGGTCCTGGCTATGTTTGATTGAAGGGTGGACTGCATCAGTTTCACAGACAATAATGAAGCTGGCTAGCAGTGGCTTGGTAGGGTAGGCAATGCCTACCGAGTCCAGAAATTGTTTAATGAAAGACACAAAGTGGGCAGAACACAGACACACCAGCTCTCTCCAGCCTGGGGGTTACAGAGAGCCAGATTCCATCCCCAGACCCAATGTTTTTTCTTATTGGCTTGTGCCAGAGATCAAAAACCACTTTGCCAGTTGGAAAACCCAGTCACAAACAATGATTCTTGAGCAAATAATTGTTCAGTTCCCAGAGAGCTGTTATCTCAGTAATTGGGTCTGGTACAACCCCTACATCCCATTTTGCTCTATGGTATAATGAAAGGACAGATATCAGATGTTTCAACATATCCCTTTCCAAGAATACATTGCTTAACAGTATCACAGACAATCAGAATTTGTTTGAACTCCAAAGGAGCATTTTTGCAATTGCAATTCAAATAACAACACTAGGGTTAGCTCTGATTATTCTTGCTGTCCAACACAGATCCCATTCCCATACCACTTATGGCTTAGACATGTATTGTCAGAGCCTTGTACATGGCATATGTGCAGAGTACTGGTTATTACTTGATCTTATATTCCTTGTAGAGTATTTAATAATTGGTGAGGATCACAAAAAACATACATTAGAGAAGATGTGTGGGAAGCACATCTTGGTACGGCGATGTAGGTAAGCACTGTGGTTGCTAGACAGGAGGATGTGCTGCTATGAAAATACAAAGTAACACAGCTAATGAAAAAGAAATAAGGTGCTATAATGAAAAATGGCTTCTCCTTTGTCACACTAGCAATATTTGCCCAGCTCCACCAGCACAGGGTGTGGGAGCTGTGCCATCAGCTCGATGCTCTGCTACTGATGCATTACACAAAAGCCATTTGGTGTCTTTCAGATTCTCTACTCCATTCTCCAGTGACTAATAAATGAAGCAGAAAATTAAATCAAACACATTCAGTCAAGAATGCTTTCAAGCTGTTGGCCTAAACAGGGAGTTTATTTGGATGCTTATTATTTCTGGCCAGTACGATAATTTAAACACACAGTATAAATTACTCGTTTGTAGTCACATTAATTCCTGAGGCTTTTCTTCTAGGTTATGCTAATGTCAAGAATGAATGGTAAAAGAATAACTCACCTGTTTCTGGGCAGCGTTCTGTATTCACCATTTGCTCCTTTTCCCCAGTAGATGTTTTGGCCTCCCTGGGAGCCAAAGTTGCTGCTTTCTCCAACAAAAATGGAGCATGTAACCTCCAGGCTAGAGCCTTCATCTGTTGGGAAAGTCCCATCACTACAAGCAAAGAAACACCAAATAACAATACAGCATAGCACAACCAATTGATTAACACTTTTAATTGCAACACAGACACAATAGAATTTCTTTGCTAATTTGGAAAGAAAAAAACACATGGGAAAAAAAACATATGGAAAAAAACCAGAGTGCTTTAAAACCTCTTTAGAAACCAGCAAGTTAGTGTCAAGGTATCATAGAATCATAGAACCATGGAATGGCTGCACAGGAGGGAAGACTTCATGTGGTCTGGGAGGGAAATGTGACATCTTCTCATGTCTTGCACTAATTACCAAGTGAGTGTCTCATCATCCATTCCTGAACCTGTTAAACTGGGAGAGAAGGCTACAGGCAGAAGAAGGTCCACTTAAAAAAATTACCTTGCCAGAGTGAGTCCAATTCCATTGTCTGAAAACCTGGGACAGAAGAAACAGGACAGTGTAAACGATGAGGAATGCCTGCAGGGAATTTGGCCTACAGGCCAATTTCTGTCTGCCCCGAGGGGAACCACAGAGCACGTAATGGCCAAAACCTACCCTGAGTTGCGGAAAATGATGTCACCACCCCTGGCCCAGGCCCCATGGTCATTGTTTTTAAAAGCAATCAGCCCATCAATCACAGCAGGTACTCGTGGTTTTTCAGGATCAGCATCCTGATGTGGATGAAACCTGAAGAAAGGAGCTTAGTTAATGTGGCACAGGAGTCACAGGAGCAGGACTCGAGACAGAGGAGGCTGCACCGGGCAGACTTTGTTTGGCTTCCACATAGCAGCATGAGTAGTCTAAAGAGGTGATATGCCCTTGGTGAGAGTCGGGCTGTTATCCTGATTTCATTTCTGTGCTTTGGTACAAAGCAGAAAACAAGAAACCTTCATAAGGATGGAATTCTGGCCCCAGTGAAATCAATAGGTGATTTCTCACCGGACTTCATTGGGCCCACTGCTACTCCTTAATTTGTTTCAGTGTGATTTAGAGGCACAGAAAAGATTTTTCCCAAGTCATTTGGATCCTTTTGTAATTGTCCTTACAAGACCCATTGAGAATTCCTGGGTTGATGCTAAAAAAATCAATTAGGCATTTTCAAGAATCAAATTCAGCAAAGATAACAGAGTAATTGGAGCTGCTTTCCTTGCATGTGCAGACCAGATCTCCATATGTTTCTGTGTCTGCTGAAAGAGAAGCTGTCATATTAAAACAGGATTCACACTGGGAAACTGGGATCTTCCCAACTATTTGCAGGCCACACTGGCTGCTAATGATAGATATGTGCTAAAAAAAAATCACCATTGCTTTTGCTATGTCTATCCTCACCTCCTACTTCTTCCAGCTGATGTACTATGGGCCATGCCTTCTCAAGGCACAAGGGAATGACCTTGGCAAGGAAGTCTCACAAAGGGACACAAAGTCACCCTTTCAGCCATATAGGAGCACCATTATGTGTCAAGACAGGGTATGATGGAGAAGGAAAAAATCCAAGGCTTGACCAGGAGCAGAGGCTGATTTCTGCCACAACCTCCTTGCATAGACCCACTGAGCTGCAGTGAATGAGCAAATGGCCTTAATTTACCTGCTCCCACTCTGCAAAAAGAAGCTCAGAGATTTTTAAAGCTGCTGACAAAAAGCTTCAAGGCTACTTTATTTCCCTCATTAATCCTAGATCAGACTCAGCCGTTTCTTACATCATCTTTCAGATGTAAATTCTTCTCAGTAATTAGTAAGAAACGTTGGATTTACAAACCAGCTAATGGACTAATGGGATCTGGATCCCCTTTCATGTGCTTCACTGCTTAGTCCTCATAACCACAAGTACATATGTATCATTTTTGGTCAGCAATAACACAAACAATTCAGTGCACAGCTATGAAGTATTTGCCTCTGCACATCAGAGATAGCTTGTGTGGTTTTTTCAGATGCTCCAGCCATAATGAGGCATTAACGATCTGCTAAATATAATGCAGAAGCCAAGAAGCAACACAACTGTCCAAAATATTTAGCCATATAGCATGTGCTTACCTGGCATTGTCTACAGTGAGATACTCTCTGGGATCTTCAGCGTTGGCTCTTGTTGTCTTTACTCCTTTTCCAATAAACAAACCAGCCTGAAAATGCACATGACTCCAATTATTTTAAGCAACCTCCCATCAGAGACCAGAGATCCAAGATTTTTATCAATGAACGTGGGCAGTCAGTGTGTGCAGGCACAGCAAGCTCAGAGCCTGCAGCCTGGCTTTTCTCTCCCTTTTCCATGTCACTTGGCACTGCTCAGCACGACATTAGCACAGGATGTAGCAAGCTGAAGTCAGGACAGAGCCTGCCCTGCCATATGTTATGCATCAGCATCTTGGGCTGTCTTCTGACCCAAAGCAAGGCACTGAACTCCCACTCTCTCTCTCCCTCACAGAAAGTAATAAGGGGCTCTGCCAACCTCTTGATAACATTTTGGAAAAAGAGTGTTGTTAAGAATTAAGGTTTAAATAAAAAGTGACGAGTCCCCCGACAGTCAAAGGAGAACATGAGCTGCTGTAGCCAACTTAAAGGCTTTGGGCTAGAACAGCAGCTGTCATGGACCAAGACATAAAATATACAAGACACAGAAAAGAGCACTGATTTCAATCTAGAATCCTGAGAAATAAGTTAAAAATGCTTTTTATAGGTTACATTTTCATGTCAACAGTATATATGGGGAAAAGTGTTTTTCTTGGAATTACCCTTGAATTTTTGGCCTCATTTTTCAAAGGTGATGAGCAGGCCCTGGCACAAGTGTCCTTTGCCCATCCCCCTGCAGCCTAGCACAACTGTAGCCAACGGCAGTTCTCAGTGTCCTGTCTGTCATTCCTTAAATCTCACTTAGGTGTACCTATAGCCTGGACACATCCCCTCTAACACAGGCACCCAGCTGTGCCTGAAATGGGACCTTTATTCTGCTAAACCCCTCTTTAATCACTAAAAAGAGCACCACCCCCAAAAGCTGTTTGTGTCTTGATATAGTTAGAAGACCTTTATTAAAATGTAAGACACCAATGATCATCCAATTACAGACCTCACACTGTTAGCCCCTACATCATACTTTATATTGATAGAAAGATAGAAAAATCATCTACATGCCTTGAAATTGGAGTGGACTCTGTTGTTGTAAAATACCCCCAAGGGCGTATGCTCAGCCTGTCCCTCTGGATATTGCCCCTCCGACTGTCCAGTGGGAACCCGGTGGAAGATGTACCATATCCCAACATCCTAAAAGACAAAGGGAGCTCTGAGAAATAAGACACTGCAATTAATGACACAGGTTATCCTTGGGGACTCAGGGTTTCCCACTGTGCTGGCCAAATTTCTAACCTGAGCCTGCCAAACATGCGAGTCCCAGGGAACACAGACCAGCCCATTCTCCTGCACCTCCCAGTGTAGCCTTTGGTGAGCAAAGAGGGCCCCCAAGGCACACTCACAGGTTATAAAAATGCATATATTGTGGGTGAAATTCAGGTGGTTTATCAGAAACACAGCCTTCTCTATACAGGCACATTAAACACAAACACAATTTGGGTAAACATCAGAAATAATCACAAGAAGAGAGTATACATTTATATATACAAATACAACATTTTATTGGGTATTTAACTGTTAGCTACTAAAAAAAAATCAGCAGTTTCCAAGAGACATTACACACCATTTCCAGCCACAGTTGTGAGAGAAATCAGTGTGACAACTGTAGGGAAATACTTGTTCATAATAGAGACAAAGGTTGCAGAAACACATACCCAAATTTTACGATGGCTTACTAAAAATTCATTGCCCTCACACCAACAACATCAATAAAAGTAGAATATATGGGAACTGCAGGCAAAGCACAGCCCTTGCCATTGAATGATTTTACCTGAGCACCAGCTGCTGCATTCTCTATTAAGTTGTTGTTTGGATTTGCAATCCAGAACGTGCTGACAGCCCTGAAAAATCAAAATCAAAATGATCCTAAGCAGTTACCCAACAGGAAGGGATACATTTTCATAGCACTGCACTAGACTTGAGCCACAACTCTCCTATTGACTTTAAAACTCCACACAACCTTTTAATGATACTTTTTAGGGAAAATAAACCATCTAGTAATGTCAGACATGTTCATTTATGGAGCCACATGCTGAACCTATTGTAAACTATATGAGACCATTAACACAAAATCCATGCTCAGTTAAATGAAGCTTAAGGAAATCCAATGTATTTTGGTTGGTTTTTTTTTTCAAAAAGTTAAGTAGCTTTGGAAAACGTCCAAAAAGAACTTCTGGTTTGGTTTTTGGAACTCTGGGGGCAGTGGAAGGAGGTGGGGATGCTCTATAGATTTATGAAGCCTCTATGTTGAAAAGGTCCTTGCAAGATGCAAATGGCTCATTAAGCAGGAGATTAAGGACATATTATTTTGACATGTGTTCAAATAAGTTTTTGCCTGAGAGGGAAGATCAGTAGTGCCACAAACAGAAACCCGATACAGCTATGAAAACATTGTCATCTGTCACCTCACTTCACTTGTTCCCTGCCTTTTTCTGGGATTCTTTTCCTAGTAGCTGGTACAATGGTGTTTTATGGATTCAGGATGAGAATAGTTTTGATAACACACTGATGTTTTAATTATTGCTAAGCAACATTTACACTAAGGAAAGGACTTTTCAGGTTCTGACCCCACCAGCAAGTAGGATGGGCGTGCACAGAAGCTGGTAGGAGACACAGCTGGGACAGCAGATCCCAACTGACCAAAGGGTATTCCATAGCATATGAAGTCATGCTCAGCATATAGACTGGGGGAAAAGTTGGCTGGGGGCTGCTGCTCAGGAACTGGCTGTGCATCAGTCAGCAGGTAGGGAGAAATTTTGTGCATCACTTGTTCTGTAGATGATGATGATTTATTATTTTCCCCTCATTTTCTGTCCTATTAAACTGTCTTTATCTCAAGAATTTTACTTTTTTCTTTTTCCCAGTTCTCTCCCCCCTGCCACTGAGGGGGGGAGTGAGCAAGCAGCTGTGTGGTGTTCAGCTGCCTGCCAGGCTAAACCACGACAATTTGATAACATCTTTTGCAGTAATAAAGACCACATGTAAAAACACTGTAAAACTTTTCTTATGACTGTACCAATTAATTTGATCATTCTAACCAGAAAGTTTCACTCATTTTTTTTTATCCACCTTAACTATAACATCACCAAGAATCCACATTCCTTTGGATTAACAGAACCAATAAAAAGGTACAAAATAAACCTGTCTTTAATCATACAAGCAACATCACTATTTCAGCCACAACAATTGTAATTAATTCAGTTGGATTATTTAAGCAAATTAAAATAAGTACATTTTGGCCATTGAATCCTTTTCCAGAAAACAAGAGAATACAAATTTCTTTAGCTAAACCATGTTCTTGCTTGCAAACACTAGCCAGAAAAATACCTGTGTCTCAGAGTGCCCATGTTACAGCTCATCAGTCTCCAAAATAGAAGCTAACTTTGGTCAGATCTACTGGGATATTGTTTATTGATAAATGATTCTCACTGTAGTTTATGATGATCTCTGCATTCTCACTAAATCTCCTGATGCACTCTAGGTATTGACTTGCGTCCTATTGACCAATTTACTCTACATGCTCCAGCCCCAATTCAGCCATGGTGAAAAAAAGACAAAAACTACTTTTGTAGCAGGTGATATTGTTGCCAGCCTGTTGCTTCAGGGCCAGGGCTGAAGCAACTTGCATTTATCAGCCAGACTTCATGGAGTCCTCAACATCCTCCTTAAAAAGAACTGATATCAGGGGTTCTGAAATGAGTAAAGTGCTCTAACATATTTATGACTCCGAGGAAACAACATCAGGAATAACCAGCAGCAAATATTCCTCGCTTAGGACTCGTGCAGCAAATATTCCTCGCTTGGGACTCGTGCAGGTGTTGACACCTCCAGGAGCAAGACACAGTCAAGTAGGTTAATTATTTGAAAATGAGAGATGGGAAGAGAAGCTACAATGTTGAATTTCCTATGCAAGAGCTTGTAGCTCCCTGGGCACTCACATGCAGTCGGTGCTGGGCACTGGGACGTAACCCCCGTAGACGTGGCTGCGGATGGCCAGGCACATCGCCTCGCTGCGGTCTGAGGGCAGGAGCGTCCCCGGCCTCGTCAGGAGGCCCAGGTTGTGATAAAAGGTGTTCCTTTGCTCCGTCCCATCTTCCAGAAAGAAACAGTGCCCCAGGGTGTCATAGCCTATGGTGTCTCTTACCTGGAAAAGAGAAGACAGGCCATAGATGACAGCAGTTGGAACTGTGGCTGCTGTGCTTTGCTTATCAATGAACAGCTCACGGAGCGGTTTAGCCACCGCTCTGCAATGAGCAATGACTCCCTAGGCACCAGTCCAGGAGCTAACATGAGCTATGTGTGGTCTGCATAACTGTGGACTCATCTTCTTACACGGTGAAACTGCTATTAAAACTACTCCGAGGTGATCGTGTGCATAATTAAAGGAAAGCTGAAAAATACTGGATTTCAAGCTACCTTTTAGAGCTTCAGCTCTAAAAGGGATTACCTGATTCGGTGTCATGGAGTAAAGATCTGTGTAAAGATAAGTGTGTCTAGCATGATAAACCAAGAAGGTGGGATGGGTAATCCAGAAATTCTCACAGCTGCAACATTTCCCAAATAAAATAAGAAATTCTCTAAAATGCACCATGGGAAGGAATTTATATTAATAAGGTTTCTGTTCTTCTGCCTGCACTCTCAGAAGTTGTGGGGCCACTTCCTTCCTGGAATGATCAGCTCAGGCAGAGATGGTATTTTACTGTTTCAGTCTATTTAATATTAACTGTCATGCACAGGGATATGGCATTAAATCCTAATTTGACCAAGAGGACTTAACACAAGCCTCCTTTGATGTAAAGTCTTAGGAAGATAAATTCAAAAATCCTTCTTTTAAATGTAAATACTAAATCAGGCTAGTTAAAATACCAGCTATTTGTTACTAAATCTTACCGAAACCTTAACTTCACACTCAAATGATTCCTGTCAGCATATTTATTCACTCCTCAGGCATACAAAATTCCTGCTGACGTCAGAGTTATGTCTGTGTAAGACTGCAAGATTAACTAATATTAACCTACTTGGTTATTTCTGTATACAGAGGGATACTTGAACTAATCAATTTCAGATTCATATCCTGTGATTTCCCCTTAGTGGGCTGCAACTGTACATAACATCTGGAGCCACATACAGTATAGTCCCCCTAGGTATATCTCTGCTGGATTTTGTTGTTTTCCTGGCAGTCACATCTCTCAAACTTGTCATCTGCTGCTATTGTTTCTGCCCTAATGAGGCGTTCAAGAAACACTTAAAAATAAGGCACAACACAACCAGGTACCCAGCTCATAACTGATATGTTTTGGAAATCCATGGAGACTCTGCACACAGGCACAGTAGCTGAGGCTGAGCTACAAGGAGTGGAACAGAGAACCTACAGGCAGAGACACTGAATGTGCCCCCACCAGCTGAGTCTTAGAAATACCATGAGGAAATGGATTTAGAAAAAAATGCAAATGTCTTTGCCAACCTGCTATGAACAGTCAGACTGACTACTTCTACCCTTCTAAATGATGGGCAGAAGCTGTGTTAAGGATGCCATGGAAATCTATTTTTGGAAAGAAACTGTAACGACAAAACAACTCACTGTTTTTAATAGCATTTCAATTGTAGAGTTTCATTCTTCTGAATGTAGCTGAAGTTTGACTAATTTGCACTTCAGACAGCTGCATTAAAAACCAGCCTTGTATCCAAAACCAGATTTTTAGCTTTAATTAATATAGAATCCTAGAATGTATTGAGTTGGAAGGGATGTTTAAAGGTCATCTAGTCCAACTCTCTTGCAGTGAGTGAGGACATCTTTAACAAGATCAAGTTAACTATGGTTAGTCATAGTTTCAGAATTGCATGGCAGCCCTGAAAACTTAAATACCTGAAACTATATGGATCGCTCTCCTAACCACATACAACGTAACTTAAAGATCACTTACATTTGCCCTGAACTACAATTGTCCATGCCATTAGATCAAAACCCCAATAACTGATCAATTAAGGCATATCACAGATAGAAACCACAAGCCTGGAAACGAGCCCACCTCCAGCACTGTGACAGGAGCCTATTACTGTACATGCCAGCATGAAACACTGCCCACACCCCAGGCTACAGCCCCACTGCGGTGTCCAACACCAGATGATTAAGATGCTGAATTATATATAGTTCAGCAACACCATATAAGTAACTTCTATGCCCTGCAGCACTAAACACGAAAGACTACAGTAGCCAGGGTATGCCTGACGTGTGCCAGGGCAGCAAGAGGCATGTCACAGCCTGTGTCTCAGTAACCCAAGCTGTGTGTGCTGCTGCCACCGCCTTGCACAAGCCTGGCATGTGGGAGCAGGAGGCAGGAGAAGGGCCTCGAAGCCAGAGCTGCCTGACCCATGCAAAGCACAAGCCACAGCACCCCAGCAGTGAGCCTCTGAGATTACATCCTTTAAACCATAAAGATGGGAAGAGGGGAAAGCACCTCTCTTGTTTATTCTGCCTCAAGGGCAGAAGTTTTATAATCGACTGTTAAAACAGGAACCCCTCTCTGTTATTTAACCACCTGGCTCTGACAAACATGCTCTTCTCTTGAACTGTAAATTGGTTCAATTTGCTTTAAATCAAGGCTTTCTTTTCATTTAGTTAATGACTGTGTTGAGACCACACAATTCTTCCACAGAATCACATATAAGTTTTATAGCTTTGCTGTAAAACCTATTCACCAGCTCATGGACTCAAAAGCCCTCACCAGTCATGTGCTGGGTCAGGGTTGGATCTCACACTTGGATTCTTGATTTCGTAACTATTGCATGCCATTTATCCAGATAAATCCTTGACAACCTCCCTTCTGATAAAAAGCAAGACCATACACCATTATTCTCAGGACCAATATTAGCATAATTCTTCATTTTTCATCCCAGTGAGGTTCCTTCATTCCAGAAGTTTAATACCAACGGGAGAAGAAAGTGAATTAAACTACATCCACACATACTGGACAAGTCTCCTGCCACCTAAAGGCTCTGAAAAGAAAAGCAGCCTCTACTGCCAGAGCACATCATGCCTATGAGAAGTTGATCTGTATTTTGAGTGATTTGGACAATACAATTCCAGTTTAGGATACATGAAAAGTGCTCCCAGTTGTCCAACTTCACATTTTCATGAATACATCTGTTCAGGGAGACCCTTTCATACAAGGATCCCACCAGTGTGTATTTACATCATGTCTTACGTGTCCAGGATTGAAAAAAGTTGTCAGAAAAACCATCAGAGGTCATGGATAGTTCAGGGAGTGTTTCTGCCCAAGCACACAGCAGGTGTATGAGGAAATACCCGTGGACACCAAAACAGTGTTCCGGGTCCTGCAGAACACACAGCAAGTGGACATGTTGGGACTGGAGATGGAATTTGTATCTTCCATCTTTTTTGTATGTGTTTGGGATTTATTTTTCTTTTTAAGTTCCTCTCCAACAATGCCCTTATGAGGATCTATGTCAAAGACAAGTTCCTGAGGGCTTTTCTGGCACTGAAGCAGCCTTTTGGGTCTGTCCCTCTCACATTTCATTCTCTTTGCCATGTGAATACTTTTGGATCTATTTCACCTTGCCCTGGCTTGAACAATCCCTGTCTTTTTAATCTCCTTCACAAATTAAAGGTCCAATGCTTCAGGCAGGTCCATTTTAACTCCATTGCTTTAATTTCAAATGAAAGTGATTTTGCTATATCTGATCACACCTTGAATAATATCAATCAGGCAATACTAGAAACCTGACATTCATTTCAAAGAGCTGCACTATCAGAGAAACACTTCTAACCTGAACACCAGTCAAATGAAGTTGACAAGTCAGGACACTTGTCAAAAGATGCATTGTTTCCACATTCTGATTTCTCTTTGCATCACAAATGGCTCTTAACTGTTTAACAGTGCCTAAGCAAAGAAATTCACTCAGTACTAATAAAATATGTCTCCTACCAGAAGGCCATGAGTTCCATGTATGGCAACACACCTAGAGAAGCTGTGGTGGATAGCCATGTTATCAAGGTACGTTGGGGGTTCGTATCCTCCTCTCTCATCCACATCCCCAGCCAGGTGAAAATGCACAGGGTAACTGCCCAGGATTTGCTGCCCCATGTTTTTTAATTCCACTCCTGACATGTGAACAGAGCTAAAATTCCTTAGGATCTGTTGAGACAAATGTAGATCCAAGTAAGGCAGCACAATATAAACGCATGCAAAAACACTTCCTTTTCTTCTGCCATTAGGCAATATGTTTGCAGAGGGAAGCAGGGTCTGATCCCAGGAGGGTGTCAGCTCCTTGCGCTGACTCATGGCACGCACGGAGCAGTGTGCCAGCGATTGTGCACCTACAGGCACAGGGCTGCCCAGGAACAGCTGCCAAACAGCATGGGCAGGATTTAGCAATAGCCGTGTGTGATGTGGCTGTGGGAAGGGTACTCCTGCCAGCCACAGAAACGGGTGGCATTTACCACCAGGCTTTATTTGCTGGCAACCTTATCTCTGTCACGTAATTCTAGGCCACACCTGCACAGCTCCCCAGTTTCCACCAATTGGTGGTGGAGTAATTTTACATAAAGCCCCTGCAACAGCAAGACTTTGCACTTCCACCAAGAACACATGGGACAACCAAGAAGAGGCAAAGCACAGCACAGCAAGACTCAGCACTTCTCTGAGTCATGAAGGGAACAGGTTTGCTCTGCAGAAAACACAATTTCTTCAGTGACATCCAGTGAAGGATGTAACTTCACACTGGTTCTGCTGATAGTGATGCCACTAAGAAATCACCTCTAGCCCAGAGAAGGGTACCTTTCTGCATATACAGTAAATAGCACACTCACTGGAGGTTGAGTTTTGCAAAATAGGCCAAGAAACATTTTCCTTCTTCACAGATAAGTATATTTTTTTCTCCCAGACACAAAAGAACTGAAACTACCAATAAGTATATGCATTGAAAATTACTTACTTTAATATGTCCTCCAAATGTATCAAAGGAGAAAAACTGGCATTGATTTTGTCCATAACAGGAGTCTTCCATTTCTCCTTGAATAAGTATATTTCTAGTCAGAAGACCAACCTCTGCCCTCATATCGACACCATCTATGACTTCTCCAATATGAAGATAAAGTGGACTGCCTGTAAAAAACAGAAACCTTTTTATTCAGGGTGAGCACAGCATCTTCATTATTGCATTGTTCTAGGCAAGTGTACATATTTCATTTAAGCAATCACCAAGTCTAGGGACATGCTCAGTTATTGGTGTCTGATCCCAGAGGAGAGCAGCATTTTCCCTTGATTCTACAAAGGACTTCTGCCCTGGTTAAACTTCCAAGTCCCTATATAATATTGAGGCCTTCAGTTCTCATATATGCCCATGTGTTTATGGAAAAAAAACTAGCAAAAAAAAACCCCAAGTAAGCATAGAATGTAAAAGACAAGACCATTTAAATATTTAATACTTGACAAAAATATTTCATACCATCAATTTTCACTTGATTGCTTTTACATTCAGGGCAAGGAAGGAGATTAAACTCTTCAGCCTGATGCATAGAATAATCTGTACTGGCAACAACGATGCGGTCACCAGGTAACCAACTTGTAACTTCATCCACCAAATGAAGAATTATTCCTTTGGACACTTCCACTTTAAATCCATTATGAGGCACCCCTGAAAAAAAGAAGAAATCAATTATTTTTACAGATGCACATGACAGAATCATGCAATTAGGCAAAGAGCATACCAGTTTATTTTTTATCTAGAGAACTCTAGAGGCAATAGAGATGCTCTAGCCATTAAATATGTCAGTGCCATCTCTTTGTAGGCAACTAAAACTGCTTTGAGAGAGTGGTGCTGTTATGTTTGGTCACCATCCACATGGGCAAAAGAAAATGGTACTAAATGACTGCACTGTTCAGATTCCCAGCAGCCAGAAAAAGCAGAGCAAAGCAAAAGACGACAATTGTCAGGGAAGACTAAACCTTTTATCCATCCACTGAAAGCAGTAACAGTAAAACGGGTGCCATCGTAGGTGAGGAAATCTCTCTGGGCTGTGGCTAACCTCGTTGTTCCATTCCCATGATACTCTTGTTTATCTTCTGCTGTGGAAAGCTGATCCCCTCCAAGGATCCCCACCAGCGCCCAGGGCTGCCTGAAGGAGACCGGGAAGGAGCAAAGCGAGTGACAGTCTGAACCCTCCGCCCCGCACAGAGCTTGGGCAGGAGGGGAGGCTGCAGAGCAGCGCACCCCCTTCCCTCCACCCCCCTCTNCGCCCGGCCCCCCCCACCCGCCTCACCTGTAGCCCAGACGGGCGATGTACCTGCTGCCGAGTCTGTCCCGCAGCAGCAGTCGCGCCTCCAGCGTGAGGCTGCGGGCAGCCGAGTCCCCCACGGCGGCCGCCACCACCGTGCCGGGGGCCTGCAGGGCCAGGAAAGAGAGCAGCCGCCGGCACTCGCCGGCCCGCAGGTGGGTGTCGAAGCGCCCCGCAGCCAGCACCTGCGCCGTGCCGGCGTCCAGGATGCGGAGGTTGAGCCCGCGGCTGCCCCACTGCTTCTCAGAGGAGTAGGAACCGTAGCGGAGCCCGCCGGGGTGCAGGGTTTTGTCCAGGAACGTCCAGGAGCGGGACCGCCGGCCGTGCAGTTCCAGGACGCCGCCGCGACCCACGCCCACGAACTTCTGCCCAAAGCCCTCTATGGTCGCCCCCTCGGTGGCTCGCCCGTACAGCGAGATGGTGGCCCGCGAGCCGTAGGGGCAGCGCTCCGAGCCTATGTGCAGCTCCCCTCCGTCGTGGATGAGGATGTAGCGGGCCCGCAGGGTGATGGGCGGCCCGTGGGGGCGGTCGGCGAACACCAGCTTCCCTGGCAGAGAAGGGCAGAGGATAGAGGTTNGTGAGGAAATCTCTCTGGGCTGTGGCTAACCTCGTTGTTCCATTCCCATGATACTCTTGTTTATCTTCTGCTGTGGAAAGCTGATCCCCTCCAAGGATCCCCACCAGCGCCCAGGGCTGCCTGAAGGAGACCGGGAAGGAGCAAAGCGAGTGACAGTCTGAACCCTCCGCCCCGCACAGAGCTTGGGCAGGAGGGGAGGCTGCAGAGCAGCGCACCCCCTTCCCTCCACCCCCCTCTCCCCCGGCCCGCGGTGCCCACCGGATCACAGAAACATAGAATCGTTTAGGTTGGAAAAGACCTTTAGGACCCCCAAGCCCAGCTGCCCGGATCCCGGCCCGCCGAGCCCCCGGTCGCGCCCCTCCGTCGGGGCGGGTGCGGCGGCCCCGGCGCGGAGCTGTCCATGGTGGTGGCGCCTTGTGCCGGTCCCCGTGTGCGTGTCCCCCCGCCCCGNACCTGCGCCGTGCCGGCGTCCAGGATGCGGAGGTTGAGCCCGCGGCTGCCCCACTGCTTCTCAGAGGAGTAGGAACCGTAGCGGAGCCCGCCGGGGTGCAGGGTTTTGTCCAGGAACGTCCAGGAGCGGGACCGCCGGCCGTGCAGTTCCAGGACGCCGCCGCGACCCACGCCCACGAACTTCTGCCCAAAGCCCTCTATGGTCGCCCCCTCGGTGGCTCGCCCGTACAGCGAGATGGTGGCCTGCGAGCCGTAGGGGCAGCGCTCCGAGCCTATGTGCAGCTCCCCTCCGTCGTGGATGAGGATGTAGCGGGCCCGCAGGGTGATGGGCGGCCCGTGGGGGCGGTCGGCGAACACCAGCTTCCCTGGCAGAGAAGGGCAGAGGATAGAGGTTAGGGGCGGCAGGTGCCACTGACCGGGAGGCAGCGCCCTGGTTCCGGGAGCAGCCGGCTGCCCCAAGCGGGGGGGCGGGCTGCTCCGCTTACCTCCGTCGCGGATGACGAGGGAGTGGAAGGCGGCGGAGCTTTCGAGACGCAGGGCCACCCCCCGGGCCACCACGGCAGCGAGGCTGGTGTCGGAGCCGGGTCGCCAGGGGACGAGGTGCGGGGCGGCCTCCGGGCAGGGTCCTGCAAGAGACAAGCGGCAGCGGCAGCAGTGGCGGGGAGCGGAGGAGCGCGGAAGGACGCGGAGGGGTGCGGTACCGACCTGATGCGCTGCCGCCGATCGCTGCTCCCCGACGCGTCCCGCGGCGGCGCCAGGACCGGGACCGGCTCCGGGTCCGGCGCGAAGAACAGAAGGAGCCGCGGATCTCCGGGGCTCCCCGAGGTCGGCGCGTCCCGGGTGCCCCCGCAGCCGCGGAGCCCCGGGGCAACCCTCGCCCGCAACACGTGGGTCGAGCCGGCTTTTTCGCCGCGGCTTTGCACGGTGCCGGCGCAAAGACACATTTTGCTTTGGATGCGTTCTTGGGTTTGTTTTTTTTTGGTTGGGTTTTTTTGTGTGTGTGTGAGTTTCTTTCCCTTCTTTTGTTTTAATTCCACTTAACGTCGCAAGAGCGCAAACAGAAATCCCACCCTCCCCGGCTCCACACAAGCCCGGACGCGGCGAGGCAACCACAAAAGCAGTACGAACAGAGAGCCGGCGAGGAGAAAACCCCAGCGGCAGATCGACGAGAAGCACCGGCGGGTTTCAAACTTCAGCTGCAAAGACGGCTTACCTATCCCCGGCAGGGCTGAGCCGCGAACTTTGTACGCCGCCTCTCGGGAGCTCCCGACCCGGGCTGCTGGGCACCGCGGCTGCAGGCAGCAGAGGCACGGGCAGGCAGGCGCAGGCAGATCCCGCTCCTCCGCTCCGGCTGCCTCCCCTCCGCCTCCTATTTATATCTATCTTCCAACCGCTGGCGCTGCCCGCGCTGTTTACAGCAGCGGAGCCGCTGGCTCCTCCCAACCGGGGACGATCCCTCCAGCCTGGACCTATATCTGCGACCGGCGCCCAGATGCCCGGGGCCGGGGGGAACCCCGCTGCGCGCACGCAAAGGGCTTCCCCGGTTCCCAGCCTCCGGCTGCTGCGGGCTCCCTGCCGGGCTCCCCGCTGGGGTGACGGGGAGCGGGGCGAGTCTCAGCACGAAGGCTCTGTGGGGACCCGCAGAGAACCCGTTTGGGTTCAAAAACCCCGTGCAAAGCATGCGGCTAGGGGACCAGATCCCTCCCTGTGCAGGGCAAGGTGCTGAGGCACACCAGCCCCCGGACCCCAGGTGCAGTCACCGGGGTTCGGCATACCTCGGCATTTCTTGGGAGGCAGCTGGCCTCTCCAGAACCTTTCCAGAGGGGTGTTTGGCCCTGTGCTGTCCTGTATCTGGCAGATCTACAAAGAGTGCTGTAACCCGACAGCTGCTGAAGTTCCCCTGACTGCAGGTGAGCAAGAGATATTTTCTACATCACCTCCCAAATCAACCTGTAGTTAGAGCCTGTAGTGAGAGGAAAAGTCTTAGAAGGTGCTTCAAAGAAACCCATGTGCCTGGGACTGCATTCCTGACTATTGCAGGTTCCTGGCTGGAGTTGGTCTCGGTGGACTTAGAGAGGGACCATCACAAGCTCTGGGTTGGGTTTTTTTGCATAAACCAGAATACCACATTTTTACAGGCTCTAAAAAGTAGCTTCCAGGTGACACATAAAGACAGGTGCCTGCTTACTGTGGCCACTGCCTGCTCCCTTCCAGAGTCTACTACATCCTCACTCCAAAGACCAACTTCCAGAGAGGATGAACCAGAAGCAGGCAGGCAACTGTGCCAACCACTGCCCCTGCCCAGGGCCAAAAGCAAAGACATGCAAAGCCACAGGTGCTGCCGATCTCAGAGACGTTTGTGTACCATCATCTGGTCAAACCGTTCCAATCTGTCACCTCTGAAATTTATTCTGGTGCAGGATTTCTTCTGACAGAGGGCACAAAGAGGCTATAGTCATGTTAATAAGGAGCAAGGGCTGTCAGACAAAATATGGGAACANGTGGGGGTGGGGGTGAGGGGCACGACCATACCCCACGCTCCAGACTACAGCTCTGAGAGGGAGAAAAACCTCATTTGTGCTGAACAAAACCCATCCACTCTCCTACACCCTGTCCTGGGACCCAGCGAGTTACTGAATCTGAAGATAAGCATCCAGCCTGGAGAAACAAATCCAGATAACACTCATCATTTCAATACTCCATAAATACAGGGAAACATTAGAGCTGCCACCTTTGCTACTGGCTGATCATCTATCACTCAGTGCTGGCACTTCTATTCCTGTCTCAAATAGCTTTTGTCATTTTCCTCCCAAAGAAGCAGCGTTAGTCAGCGTTGTGCCTCCTCCTTATCTGAATATGACATATATGAATGCAGGTCATGGGAAAGCAGAGCTGTTATCAGAGATATAGGAGGCTGCACTTAAAGTTTTTGAAGAGATATATCTACCAGTGGAAGTTTCAGGCAAGGCAATACAAATAGGAATATTTTTTTCTTAAAACACACCAAATTCTCTGAATTCTATGGTTCTAGAAGTGCAAAACTGGAGGGAGAAGAGGGCTTGAACCTTATTTTATACCTGGGGTGTAACATTTTTATACCTGATGGCTCCCTAGAAATCTCATTCATCTTTATCTAAAATATATACTCTGTCTTAAACATATACTCAGCACTAAACTTTGTGCAAGCCTCATGAAATTATCACCAAGGCCAAAGTCACTCCTGCATACGTGGGACTTTTCCTGAACAAGAAGCCCAAACCGTTAAGGTCTGAGCACTGTTTAAATCCTTCAGAGCCATTTTCCCTCTGCAGCTTCAAAATCCACAGAAAGACATTAGTCTGATTATTTTTTTTCCAAAAGAACTATTTCCAGGTGAATGACTTCAGTGCTATTTTTCCCCCACATTAAGTTGTCAGTGGCCTAAGGGAGAAAATTTCAGAGTAAGTGAGACTGGACATACTGTCCTGTTTTTCTAAGGATCGCTGTTGCTTTTTTAAGGGAAACACTGAAGCACCCTATTGCTGTAGTCTGGTGCTCAGGAGTTAAACCGATTCCACGCACTCTTTTCCAAATTCCATGTTCTGTCCAGCAGCAGCACCGGTTTGAAGCTCACACGGCAGCTCTCGGCTACCGGACGAATCCACGGCGTTAAGAACATTCCCAAACATCCTCCCACCTGCAAGTGGGAAATCACAACTAACACTCCCTGCCTCAAACGCAGCGGCTGGGGTAACTCCGCACAAAAACAACCGACCCAAACCCTCCCGCGGGGGTTGTTGCTGGTTATAACCTACAGGTTACCTTTCCAGCAAGCAGAAATAGGTCATTTTCTGTAAGGGGGCTACAAGTTACGAGCCAGCCGGGACCGTCTGGTGTCGCAACGGCCGTTAACGCTTTGCCCACGAACACGAATCGTCACATTCAATAACAAATATCGATGACCTCCGAGGTTTCGTTTGAAGGCGCGGGCAGAAACCAGCGCTGCTCTGAGTGAGTCAGCGGTGGGTGAACGGGCTCCCCAGAGAACAAACACCTCTGCCCAGAGACACGGATCTCGCACCGGAACGCCGAGAGGATGGTTCCTCCTCTACAAGTGATTTTCCCGGGCACACTCCCTCCCCGGGCGGTTTCCTGTTTCCTCCTCACTACTCAGAGAAAGGAAGGAGACGCGGAGCCACCATCCTCCCCAGCAACACCCCATTCCCACGCGGCGGGGACCCGGAGGCATCACCGGATGACACCGCTGGCTCTGAGAGGAGGGGAGCGGGGTGGCCCGCAGCAGGGCCAGGACCAGCGACAGCACCGGCTCGGACGAGGCTGCCCCCGGCCCCCCGTGCTCGGAGCCATCTCCCCGCAGCCCGCCCGCGGGCAGGGAACGGGCAGCGACCGGTGGGTGGCGCCCTTGCACAGCCGCTGCCCGCCCCGCACCTCCCGCCCCGCACCGCTCCGGGCCAACCCGCCCGCCCTGGCAGCGGGGGGCGCGGGCCGTGAGCTCCTACATTATACTAATTAACTACTGAGATTTTGTAATGATGGTTGCTGTTCCTTCGCCCAGCCGCGTTTCCTGTAATTCTCCACTTTATTATTATTATTTTTCAAAATTCCTTTTGCGTTTACAACCAACCGTAGCTGTGTTTCCACAGGCTCAGAGCGGGGTTGTGGAGCAATTCGGCTTCTGGAGCTGAAAGCGCTGGCACAGCCTGGCCCCCAGGGAGTGATGAGCAACACCCCGCTAACGCTGGCATTAGAGCCACGCTCGGGCTGCCATTGGCCTGGCAGCCCCGCCGAGCCGGGCACCGCCTTACCGCACCGTGAGCCCGCATTGGCTCCCACAGACTGTCTCCTTAGAATGGCCCATCTGCAGGCACTGCCCTCCGCACGCTGTACCAGCCTTGTCTAGTGTCTCCAGAGACAGCGGCTGCTTCCTACCCGCCTCATCCCTCCTGCCTAGGGCTGAGCACAATGAACCCTGGCTCCAGCACAGCCTGAATGCTGACAGCCCCCAACACAACACAGGACCACCGTGTACCACATTGCACCCAGTGACGTCCCCTTGCCAGAGCCCTGGCAGCACATAGTCCAGCCCCACGTCTTCATTCAACCAACACCAGAATGCATCCAAAATACCCAAAACACATCACCACCTTATATACCTACCACTGTGTTCCACTTTGGGATGGAATGGTGTTTCCCTTGGTTTAAGCATTTGCTTCTTGAGCAGGCAGAAGACCTTGGACTGCTGAGCTTCAGACAACACTCCCATAGTGCTGAGGAGCCAAAGCACCCTGCGTAGCAAGAACGGCTTCACCTTGTGCTGAGCCACCTTGACAGGACTGACAGAAATTTTGGGGAGGTTGACTTCTTGATCACAGTTATAAAACCGGAAGAGATTCCAGGCCAGGCTAGAGCCAAAGGTATCTGTTAAAATATATCTGGAAAGCTTAAGAAGCATGTCACAGGCCAACTGCTTTTCCTGTGGTTTCTGGTCCAGGTTCTGGCTGGCTCCCTGGTGACTCAGGAGAGAGCTGTCCCTGAACAGGCTGGTTGGTTTGCACAAGCCTGCAGTCCCAGGAAGGGTTTCCTTACTGTGCAACAGTCTTCCATAATCCATATCCCACAAAGAACTGTTGGGATTCAGGCTATATTCTGAAATAATCATAAATACAGTAAAACCATTAAAGATAAACAGACCAGAACTATTAAAGATAAACAGAACAAAACCATTAAAGATAAACAGAAAAAATCTGAGTGGACCTATTTCTTTAGTATCTATCTATCTATCTATCTATCTATCTATCTATCTATCTATCCATCCATCCCAATGTTCTGCTGTTGCCCTGGATACAGCACAGACTGCTACACTACTTTGCCAAACTTACTGAATGTTCTGACAGACCAAATCAATAGATTTCACAATAAATATGTTTTTAGGTAACCCAGGTTAATAATGATTATTTGTAACATTTAAACTAATACTCAGGAAAATGATCTTTGGTATTCATACATGGCACTCCAAAGTACACGATTCCTAAATTAAAAAAAAAACAATCACCAAATGAGTACATAGTGGTTCATATAAATATTCTGAAAATGATTAAGAAAAATAAAAAATAATGATTCCTACTAAAGCCTTTGTCATACATAACTAAAAAAGGAAGCTTTTACACTTCCTTTGCTGGATCGTTTGCATTTTGGGCCCAGCCCTAGGGCCCAACAGAGCCTTTAAGTTTCCAAGATACATGCTGGGTTTAAATGAATGGCTCAGTTTTACTTTCTAGGTGATCTCTCTGGTCTCTGCCTGCTGATTAAAGCTCTTAGCCTGGTGTAAGGGGGTTAAGCTGCAACTGCTCAAAGGCCACAGTAGCTTCACCTAAGGACAAGAAGGTACCAGCATGGGAGAACTGGGACTCTGGAGCTTTAATTTGCTTCTAAGGTAGTATCCTCACCCAGCTCTCCTTCATCCAGGCTGAGCCTGAAGATTCAGTGTACACCCTGAGAACTGATCAATAAATCAATTAAATGCAACATAAGTAATCCGGGACATCATGATAAGTAGAGCTGCAAACAAGCATGAAAGTTCCAATAATTAAAAGGGACAAGGAACCCAAAACTTAACTGCATCTTGCCAGAAGTGTTTGCAATAGTTATGTTTTTACACAATGGCATACTGCCAAAGCTGGAGGGCAGTCCTGCGAGCCCTGGAATGTGCCTTGCAGCCTTCCCTTTCATTTCTAAGCAGAGAACAAGATCTTTAAAGAATGTTCTTCTATTTCCTAGAGGTGGATCCCTGTCCAGCATTTTTGAGAAGCTTTGGGTATTTTTTTTATTCAAGATTAAGGTTATCAGCTTCCAGTAGCTGTGACTGATGGTCCAGGGGATTGCATGCACATTGTAATCATATTATTCTCCCATTATGTTGGAATTCTACATATCAAAATGCACATTGATGGCTGAAATACACGATGGTGAAATACAATATTGTATTACTTTGAAACATATGAATTCTAGGACTAGATGGCAGTGGATAACTCAGGAATATGTCACAGTAAAAGCAGCATTTTGCATCTTTCCTGCATCTGTCACCCAGAGCAATCAATAGCCATTGCAAGAACTCTGTTGATAGGACCCCTGAGAGATCAATGTCCACTAGTTTACTGACAGGCTGGTGCAGAGGGGAGCAAACTGCTTGTTTGAGATCCCCAGGATGAACAAGGAGAGAGGGAGAACCACCTAGCCCTGGGAGCACCTTAGTAACATGGGACCCATGTTACCACCTCCTCCTGAGCAGGCATTTTGGGGGGCAGATGGTCCAAGCAGAGGACTGGGCACACCACTGCCATCCAGCTGGTGCCAGGCTGAGCCAAAGGGATTTGGAGCAGACCCAGAAAATCCCTAAGTGCACCTACAGCAGAGTGGCTTGAAATGTAAGCAATGTTAAATCTTTCAGTAGGTTTGCAAGCTTTAAAATAAACTGCTGTGTAAAACGTTATTTAGAATAAACAAAACTTTGGATCAATGTCTTCAAAGGCAGCCCTTAAACTAAAAAAGGCCTGAGGAACTAAAGGAGAAAAATTAAGAGCCCACTACACTCAGTCACCTCCAAAGCCACAGTCAAATCATGCCATCTATCTGTGCATTGAAGTCAAACTGGAAACAGAGGCGTCTCCCATCCCTTTTCCGTCCGATAAAGGCAAGGGTTAGCTCCAGCGGCCACACCCTTTATCCTCACCCGGGACAGCTACAGCCTGGGCAGCCCTCGCTGGCAGCCCTGGCCCCAGCCCCGCCGGGGCGGCCTCAGCCCACGCTGGGCTATAAATACCCGGAGCGGAGAACGGGCGGCCCCGGCCCGGGGCACGCACCGTGAAGCTCGGTGCCAGGGCAGCTGCAGCACCGCCTTCCCCTGCCCTCCTCCCCGCCAGCACTGCCCATCCCACCGCCCGGCACTGCCCGGGAGGCCGTCACCGTGTCGCTACTGACTGTTGACGCTCGTCACCCCCGGCCCGGCCCGGGCGCCCACAAGCAGCGGCGGCAGCAGCAGCAGCAAGCGGAGGGCAGCGACGCTCCTCGGAGGTGCCGTGGCGGGGCTCATCGGGGAGCTCTGCGGCCAGCACGGCCCGGAGGGGCTGCCTGCAATACAGACAGAGGGGTTGGCGCCCTACGGCACCCCCTCTCCCCGTTTCCTCCTCCCGCAACGCCGTGTGCGGCGGCTCCGTACCTGGCAGCGCCCGGCGGAGCGGCATCTCCGGCCGCCTTCCCTCGGCTGCCGGGTCCTGGCGGAGCGCAGCGCGGCCCCTCAGCGCGGAGACCAGGCGGCTGGGAGCCTGCCCGAGCTGCGGCAGGAGGGATTTCCCCCTACCTGGACACAAGGGCCAGTTATATCGGGAGCTGCCGCCAGGCAGCACTGACCAGCGCTGCCCCGTGGCACAGGGGAGAGTAGAGATGCTCTGGCCAGTGCTGCAAGGAAAAAAAACTTCAGCCACGTCCCGCACAGAGCAGAAGAGCGAGCGCAGCTTTGCGGTCAACGGTCCCCAGCAGGTAAAGCCACAAGGCACAGGGGACAGAGTGGCCCAGCCCGGACCGTGCCAGCTCCCCGGCAGACCTGTAGGAACGCGGAGTTCTACTTTAGGAAGACCTGTTGCATCATTTATCCAGGCACAGCCAGCCACTTTTTTTGGTACCATAAGAAGTTCCCATAAAGGCCCACATTACACATTTCACTTAATGTTAGGAGTTTGCTAAATAGACTATTTTCTACCACAAAAGTTTCACACTATCCCCTTTCCCACCATTTCAAATTTCAGTTTCATTGTTGAAACAATTAGGTACCTGAAATCCACGGTCTTATAAACAGATTTATGCATTGGCCACAGGGGTGGCTTTTTTTCCAACTAATAATTCTAATATTGACCAGCAGTAATGGTTTGAAATGCCTGAAATAGTGATGCTTTGCTACATGTGTACAACATACAGCAGTTCACTACTATCCATTTAAATGATTCAGCAGAAAATGACATTTTCAGAATTAAGAACTATTATAGGACTATAAGGGAAATTATTTAAGGGACCAAAAAAGGTAAGCAAATTATTGAATTAAAAGAGAGGGAATAAAATCCATACCAGTAGATCACAGGTTATTAACATTTGATTAAGAGCAAATTATTTGCTTTAGTTCTATGTAGATGAACGTTACAAAGCAAAATAGACAACACAGAAACCAGAAGAGCAGCAAGGCACCTCTTAAGAATTTGTTAGGCAGGAATTTGAACAGGTAAAATATAGTACAAATGGAAATTCATGTTCAGCCAGAATACTGTGAACTTGGGCTGCAAGTCCAGAGATGAAGGGACATGCATAATGCTGAATTTGGATTTAGTGTTCTCATTACCAGGGAATACTGACAAAAAAAACCAAAGCAAATGCAAAGACAAGTCACAAAATGACTGCAAGAGTTAAAAGTAGTAATTTTTTTAAAGTTGATTTACAGGGAAAAAAAAAGTACCAATTTGTTGAAGTCCAAGCAATGTTGAAGCTACAAGGGGTCATAAGAAAAAAAAAAATCTTGTCAGCTGAACTTTTCAGAGCAGCACCAAGTTCAACATGAGTATCAAAAACCATCTCTTTATTCCATAAAATTCCCCAAGTCACTCCATGGACAGGCTGATGCTTTCAAATGTTACCTTAGTACCTGTACCAAAGATACCAACTTTGTCTCCACAGGGCTACAGCTGCAGGAAGAACACACGAAGAAATGGAAGAAAATCCACTATGGATTTATGAAGGTGCAAAATAAATAGAGATGTATCTGACTTTTCATTTAAAATACAGGAGGGAAGCAGCAAGCTTGAGGTGGTCAAGACAAAGCTTGCCAATTCTGGCTGGAAGAGTCACCAGAACAGCAGGGGTGGAGGGCCCACTGCTTGGGACATTGAAAACTCCCACCTGGACAACACACAGGTAGAGATGCAGATTCTAATGCTCCAGAGGAAGGGGAGCAGGTTGGGTGTCCTCATTTNTCATATACAAACCAGAATTTTGCAGTTTATTGTAACTAGACTTAAATTAAAACTACCAATTAAGAATCTATGCACAATGTAAATTCAAATATGTACAGTACTTTTAAAAAGTCTACAGGAATGCTTTACAGAAGGAAATGTCTGTTATGGCTATTATTCAGACAATCTGAATATTAAAATGAGTTTTCTAGTAGTAAATTTACACATTTATTTTTAAACAAAAGCAATTTTGTCCCTAGTTCCTTTAAGAATATTCCAGTTATATTTATACAGGTAATAGAGAGGTCGTTACAGAGTTTAGCCCCATATAAGTAGCTTGTTTATTTTCAGGAAAAAAAGTATATTTAAATAATTTACTTGGGAAGATCAGTAAGTTAACAAAAGAACACTAGAAGGGAGAAAGGGGAACTTCATCACAATAACTTTCCAGTTACAATACCACAGCTAGAAACTTTACAGAGAAAGTACTCCCTTAGATTGAACCCATGACTGATTGTTCAGAAAAAGCTGCAGCTCATAACAGTTGTGTTCTCCACACTGAGAACACTGGAAAAAAACCCCAAAAAAGTCTTTATAGGACAGAATTATAAACGATCTTAAGTGAGACAGAGAAAACTGATCTTCGATTAATACAGCACTAGGTAAAAAGTGTCCCCATAAGCAGCTAGTATT